>CAUVYM010000515.1:0-28904 GCA_963556165.1 Tipula helvola
AAAAATGTATGGTGATTATGCTTTAAAACATTATGGCAGATGAAAACTGATCTATTATAGGTACTGATGGAACTACATAGTTTGAAGTAATAAAATATTGACATTAAAATTTTTTTAATTTTTTTGTCATGGATTTTTTGAAGGTTGGTTTCGTAATAAAATTAAGTTATTTCGTAAACGGTATATCGCAAAAGCCTGCAAATTAGCTCAATCGACGACAAATTCAATCTCGCATAATGTTATGTGTAATAGTACTGTTTTTTAAATAAGTCCTCCTAACTGTTCTATTTTAACAGTTGTCAAAAAACCAACTCCAAAAATTTATTTGCTTTTAACATTTAGCTCAAATTTCACCAACTTAACGGCTATAAATTAAAAAAATAATGTTACACAATATTGTGCACTATTAAATTCTCCGTGATTTGAGCCATTTTGAGTTTGTGCTGGGTACTGTTCAGAAGTAATTTACATTTTTCTGAACACCTAAAATTTATTGTTCCAACCCTGATTGCAGGGTTGGCTCAACCTTTAAAGGTGGGGATTTTTTAAAAATACTATCTTCAAGTAGTACAACAACCCTGTAAGATTTCGTTTCTATTGGAATTATTTACTACTTTTGCACAAAATTCCTGCACTAAGAAATACAAGGCAGATAATTTTTTGATGTGAAAACATCTTTAGCGGCAGGACAGCGATTTTGGTCGCGAAATGAGGATTGATTTGAGGATTACCGGAAGGCAATAGTATTGGTAAATTGTATTGGTGTTGAATGTGCATTTTTTCTTTCAGTTTTTCGTTTATTATGATGCAAATAAAAGAGATAAAATGACGCGAGTAATAGGGATAACACAATGCCACTACATAAATAGCCGTGACATCAGTCTAAAAAAGTAAAATCTTTAATATAAAGAAGGGAATAAATATTTTTATTTTTCTATGAAACGAACACAAAATCATATGGGATTTTAAAATTCATTATTTTATATCGCCTATATTTTCAATTTAAACGAACATTTTTATTTATAAATATTAATAATTTGAAATTAAATAAATCGAATTGCAGGTTGTACACAATTTTAATTCAAATTAATAAAATTTTAATACACAATTTTGCATTTTAGCAAATTGATTTTTTTTTTCAAACATCGTCAGGCTTCGTGTTTCTTTAAAAATTTCATTTCGTACTTTCGTAGATTTTTACGAGATTATTTATTAATTTATTTCTTTTTTAACTTTAGTACAAATTCGCTCGTCGAAATGAAATGATGTATGTAGGGATGCTACTCATTTAATTATGTTTTTGTTTACAGGTGATTTTTTTTATGTTAGGAAAATGTTTTTGTTTTCTTGAAAATTGTTTGGCGGCAGAAAGTATTCTTGTTTGCGGAATAAATTTTTATTAATTAATTAAATACAATACCCACGAGATAAGTAAACACTAATAAAGTGTATTTCAATAATTTTGAGGAAATATAATTTGTGATTTGCGGTTTTAAATAAGTTAAATTTTTTTGAGATTCTGAAAATCATAAAACGTTGGTGGAGCATTGTTAACTGTAAGTCAGTGGTTGTAGGCATCAAGAAACGCGAACCAATGCACATCCTTCTTTCTTCAAATCAAAAATGACGAAACGTCAAAAAAATGTCCAATATTTTTTAATGCTTTGCATTACCCAATATTCCGACAAGCGACAACCTTACAACACATCTATGCTCACTGAAGTTCAAATTTGTACTAAACGAGTAAACAAAACTACTAAAAGAAATGAAGAAAATAAAATCTTTAAAGGGACACGAAGCATGACGATGTTATGAGAAAAAAATAACTACAAAAATGCAAAATTACTTATAAAATGATTATTAATTTTAATCAAAATTGTTCACAAATTGCATTTCGATATATTTAGTATCAAATTATTAATATTTATAAATAAAAATTTTCATATAAATTGAAAATAAAGGCGATATAAAAAAATGTATTTGAAAATCCCATACGATTTTTTTACGTTTCATAGGAAAATAAAAATCTTTATTCCCTTATTAATACTACCACACATTTTTGTGTCACGGCTTTTTATGTAGTGGCATACTGGCATTGGATAACATAATACAAATAAGAGGAATAAGCTCAGAAGAGAACGATTGAGAGGATGTATTGAGAGAGACTGAGACAGAACAACAAATTCTGAAAAAAAAAATTAAAAATATTACGAAGCGAGAGAGACTCAAAATAAAAAATATTAACCAAAAAAAAACGAAAAAGCTAGAAAACAAAACGATTTTGTTTATTTTGTTTAGTATTATGTAGTTGCAACTCATGATGGTCGGTTGCTCCTATACGATGTTATGTCCGAGGTTGGAGAAATTTTATTCTAGCATATACACAGCAAATAAAAAAGAAAGATGGTTTATTTTATTACTTTCCTTTTTAACTTGCGTAACCTTTTTTTATATACAATTTTTTTTTTTTGTTTAGAATAAAATGTCCGCACACTTCGACATAACATCGTAAAGGAACAACCCTCACGAGCTGCAAGGCAACACAATACTAAAAAAATAAACAAAATCATTTTATTTTCTTACTTTCTGTTTTGGTTCTTCTTTTTTGTTCAAAATTTAAAAATTAACCCTCTCAAACGCCTTGTACAATATATTGTACATCAACTTTCATCGCTTCGACCAACCGTAATTTTTAATTTTTGTCTCATTTCTCTTGTGCGATCGTTCTCTTATGTATTTATGTTCACACTACAGTTTTATGAGCAATCCCATATCATAGCAGTGCATAACTGTGCTAAGTATTTTAATTTTTGGAAGAAAGTTAATTTTAAATGGCGTTTGAAAGGGTTAAAAACATTACGAATGGAGCCGACGAAGAATACATAAATTAAAAATCATTCATTTATGTTGCTTCTTGTTTTTTTTTTATTTGCGAGAAATTGTTTTGGTTACGTTTATGTATTTTGTTTTGGTTTTTTATTAACGAATGAATTCCACTAGTAAGAAGAAAGGGAAAAATAACTCAAGGCGAGCGTAAGCACCAAAAATTTGAACCGATTCACCCGCTTGGCTTGTTTTTGATACTTACCCCATGAGAAAACGCATGAGAAAATACACTAATACAATACAAATATTTGACGGCACACAATAGCAAAATGTATATTATACACCGTGTACATATACAAAATTCTCAATCCTCAATCCTCATTTTGCGACCAAAATCCCTGTACAGGAGTAAGTAAAAAATTGTATAGAAATCGGGTTACAGAAACAAAAATGCCGAACCAAAAATATTGTTGGTATGCGTGAATATCTTTAAGAACAAAAAATAAATAAAATGTAAAATCAATGCAAAATCTACGCATACACATGCAATATACATCATCCGCCATTTCAAAAACATCGTGAGCCGAATACAAAAAAAAAATCTAAAAAAACCGCCTACTTTAATTTATTTTGTTGTGAAAATATCTGCTACATACAGCAGCAAGTGTTTTTGAAAATGAAAATTACATACGAATAAAAGGACCACAAATTATGCTTGTGAAGTGTAATAGTTATTTACGCCACAAGGGCGGTAAATGAGTTGTTACAGCACGAGTTCGATGTTTATTTGAGAATTTGTAACGAGTACTGTAACGGTAATTTAACGTACGTGTAACCACCTGATTTGGTTTGTTCAGTGAGTTTGCCGTGACCATTTACTACCATGGAGGTTTAGGTGATTAATTTAGCAGAACTGTACTTTGCCCATGCTTAATTATTGTCAGTAAGGTTCGTCCTCCAAATTCAAAATAGAATTATAATTTACTGACTTTTTGAACCAAAAATGTAACTTAGTTTAAATACTGAGCGAACAACATCCGTCTTTATGGAGGGGTTTCTGAGACTTAGCGAAATGGCTTGAAATGATTCAATAGATATTTATACAAAAAAGTTTTCACATAAATTTTTTGCGAGTTGAGGGTGAACTCGCTCGTTGTTTTTTTTAATTGCAAGCATGGTTCACTTAACCGGCTTCGCCTGTGTTTTATAATTTATCTGATATTCAACTTTAAAGAAAATTCTTGAAGATAAAGTGTTAAATTTATAAACTGAAATGGTTAAAATCTTTCGTAAAGGTGCCACCCCACTTTATTGTTCTAATCATTTTTAATCTTTTGTGTGTTATGGTATTGTGGCATATGGAGCAGCTGCTCATAGATCTGAAACAGGCCGTGTCATAGATGAAAGCGATAAAGTAAGCTCTTATTTCTATTACCCTTAAACTATTTTTTGTATTTTCCAATTTAATTTAACTTCCAGTTATATTTTTATATATTCAATTTCATTCCTATTTCATTTTCTTAAATTGGGGATTTCACCACAGAAATGGATATTATATCTGGTAACTCTATATAGGCGAATTCCACACCAAATAACTAAATTTGATAAACTTTTCACATTTCTCTTAATCAATACATATTTAAAAAGGCGTACTTCCTTCAAACGTGAAATTGTCCAAGACGTTAATATGCTTAACTTTAGCTTAATCGAATCCCAAAATCCCTTTTTGTTGCCTTGACTGTTTGTTTAATAAACTCTGTTGTTGTATATTAGTTCTTTGTCGAACTCGCGTTGAGGGAATTATCTCAACGATAAATCATCAAATCTCATTGATTTTAATTCCTGTTCATTTTATGTGATTTTATTAAGACACAAGTATCAACAAATACTATAACTGTATGTTAAAAAATGTTTTGATAAAAAATTCGATGTAAAACCCGGGTATGGTAATTTTTAAGTTCTTATCTAAATAATAATATTTAATTTAATGCAAACATTTAAATAATTCATATGCCGGCTAATTTTTTTGTAGTATGCTGTTAATAAAATTTATGTCTTCTTGATTATTTTACTATTATATAGGTATTAAAATTTATAATTTATCTCAAACATTTATAAATTCATTCAACATGAAATATAAAATAAATAAATAACATTAAATTAAACTAAACATACATTTACAATAATAAATAGTAGAAAGTTATTTAAATACTTAAATTAGAACAACAAGCAAAAAATAAAACTTTTAACAACTTTGGATTATGTATATGTTTTATGTATAAAAGAAAATTCGTCTAGCTTGTAGATTCATTTTCCAGTAATATACACTAACAACATAATAATGAACAAACGAATTTTATTTAACTCAACTCAACAAACAGGGTGTATGAACTACATGCAAACAATATCATCTTACCATACAGGTGAAAATTTTACGTATTGATTATTTTATTTTTATTTTTTATGTTTGTTAGTTTAGAATTAAAATTTATATATTTTTGTGTTTTATATCTATCTATATAGTTTAATGTGAAATTTAATTTTCTAGTAGAAATCATCCAGGACTGTAAAATATTTAAAAAGTAATTTGTTTTTATAAAAATAAACAGAAAGAAAGTAAATAAATAATTTAGGAACATAAAAATAATAGTTAGTTGTTTATTTGTTTTATAATTATATATCTATTATTTACAATTACATAAACATACATATACTATAGTTTATTAGATAAAAGGTGCCACGGATTATTATTGTGCTAAATATTTGAAAGATATTGAAATGTGTTGGTGGATTTTTGTAAAATATAGCTCTAAGTGCAATGTTACTCAGTCATATTGTATTATTGTCTACAATTTGAGAAACATTGTTTTTGCGAAAAAATGAAAATTTGACAGCCTTACATTGTTAGAGTATTTTTTTTATTTTTGTATAAATTGCAAACGGAAAATTTGGCAAAGCGCGATTAGTTCGGCACACAGTGAGAGATTTAAAAGGATAGAAAGCTTAGTTAAGTAAGTTATAGTTCAGAAAAAAAAAAAATTAAATAGGATAAAGTTCATACTGCGACTGTTTCCAATTCTTTTCTTTATAAAAATCAAAATGTTCATCTTACTTCTCGACGATGATCTGGATAAGGTTTTCTCCGTAGGACACGTTAAACTCATTGTACGCCCTAATTCTCCTTTGACCGCTTTTAGTGAACGTAAAATTTCATCAGGATCTCGCCGTACACACGACGATCGTCGTCGATCACGATTATAACTGGGCGGCGGTGGAGTAGCCTCAATTTCTTTATTTTCTTCACGATCTTGAAACGATGATCGTCTTGATCCGGGTAATGACCGCGAAAAATCTTTACCAAGATTATAAACTTCAACCTCGAGTGTTTCGGATTGTGAAGAGCCGCGCCTTGAACCGGCAATCCAGGCCGTATCCGGATGCAATAATGATGTACCATCACCAATTGAATCAACATCGTCGGACATTGATCTATTTATTAGATAGTCAGTACGTCGTATTCGTGATATATCTAAACCACCAATTGAACCGCGCGGTGATGCATTTGGTGTTTTTGACGGTTGGGATGATGTTAATTGGCGCAGTTGTTTTGGATCCTCTAAACGATACCAAACTGCTCGGTCGTCTAGAAATGCTTTTTGTAAATCGACGGTACATTCACCGAGAAATACGGATTCAGTTTGTGGCACTAAATCCCATAATTCAATTTCAAGTGAACGATCCATTAGATTTTCTGGTGGTATATTAGCAAAACTTAGTGTTGCGTTCCATATTGGATTCAGGGTTGGTGGTGAAACTTCTGTTTGTGCGACATGACCGTCACCACTGTAATTAATCCATTCTTATATATTGTAATAAAATATATATATATATTTTTTGAAACAGCAAATATTCATTATATATGTAAATGTACTTACGTCCGAGGTGCTATTTTAACTTTAGCGTACGCCTCCGGTAAATTACCGTGTCCACCGGAATCATCTCTATACGCTAGATCATCACCTGCCATTAGGGATACAACTAGCTCCGTTCGTTCACCATGATACCAAACCTGTATTTGTACACGGCCCGATACCGTTTTTTCTCGTTGAATTTGTTCCTAACCGCACCAAAAATAAAATAAAATTCAATTAATTTCAGTTACTTTATTTTGTATATATTTATGTACTTTAAAATTATAAATAAATAAAAGTAAATTATTTTAAATAAACCAAAAAAAAATTATAAACTATACAAAATAAATTATAAATACAAAAACAAAAAGATTCATCTCTATATAGCTCCTGGAAATATTTTTGTGAAACAACATCAAACAAATTTTTGTTTTAAAATTACATAAACATAAAATATGTTGTCTGATTTCTTTGTAAAAAAAACATGTTTTATGATGTACTGGAAAAATTATGGAAAATATATTTGTCGTTAAAAAAAATATACAAACATAAAAAAATTTCGTTTGCATTGTTGCAACAGTTCGGTTGTGTAAAGCAGCAGAAAAATTATTTTTTATTTATTACACATTCTACATAATAGTCCATTACATAGCTGGATGCAATTTTGTACATTATGCTTGTGAAGAAAAAATGTAAGTTTTTATAAATTAAATATGAAAACAAAAGAAAATATTTACAAAAGCATGCATGATTTATGAAGGGTGGTTTCTTTTTAGTTCTCAGCGTGTATGTGTTGCGGTTAACATATTTTAAAAGTACGAATTCCTTTATGGTAGCCTCTATTGTGCGTTGTATTATAGGTTAGTAGGCAGTTTGATTCTAAAAATATTTGTACGTGATTTAAAATTTTGCGAGATATGTGAATTGTCCAGATTTTATCGAGCTTTTTAAACCAAAATTTTAAAATATAAAACCGAATTAATTATCATAAGTTGGTATGTAAACATTTTTATTTCATATACTTTACCGAAAATCAATGTTTACGTGATTGATTTCAGTCCAGAGAACGAATCGTTTACGGTACAGAAAAAACACAGTTCGGAAAACAAGCAAAACTAACAAAATATACTGGGGTAGAACTTGATTATATGAAAATCATTTCGATTGATTTTCTTTAAATTTTAAACTCATGTTTTTCCTTTAAAATTTAATTTTAAATGAAAAAGTCGAATTAATGTCCCATGTAGTACGAAATAAAACGTTGCACGTTACAAGTACGTTAAATGATTGTCACAGAACTCGTTTAAAATTCAAACATCGAACTCGTGCTGTAACAACTCATTTACCGTCCATGTGACGTAAATTACTATTTTCTACGCCTATATCGAAATGTGTCCCTTATGAGTCGTTTTGTGGTTAGACGTAGCACATTCTAAACGATTTTTCATTCCACACACGATTGCCTAGGCGATAGTTTCATAATATATCGATAAAAGTATTCTATAGATTGAATACTAGACAACTTCATTGTAATTTTTTGTGTTAAAGAAAACAAATTGAACGTCAAAATTTTATTCATATCTTTTGTATGAAGTGGTACAGATACATTTTTTATTTTAATTATTACAAACATTTATAAAATATTTTATAATACAAATTTAATTGAAATGTTTTCATTGAATCTCATTTTAAGATAAGCCGGTATTTTTTTTTGTGAAAATTGAGCCCAAAATAAAAATATAAAGAGAAGGCCAATTCATAATCATTAAGTTAAACCTTGTGCCATTTGAGTTTTTTCTGGAATTCATTTGTAGTAAAATAAAGTTATTTTAAAACATTTTACGATAGCTTCATATAAACTGCTGTTGGTTTTCCTTAACACTCAAAAAAATCTGACATATTTTAGCTGTCAAATTATCGATCTATTCCAGTACAATAAAATGCGAATTACATAGTAGGCCACGTATAAAAACATAAAGTTATTGTTATGTAAAGGGTGTTTTTTTTGTAGGTTCACAACTTTGAGTTGGCTGATAGTTGCTTTTTGTTTAGTTTGGTTTGACATTTCATTATGGATAGACTTACATCAGAACAACGCTTGCAATTTGTTGAAATTTATTATCAAAATAATGATTCTGTTCGTCAAACTTATCGTGCACTTCGTTCATGCACGATAAACTTCGTTCATTTTATGGCATACATAATCGTCCTTCAGAGCGGCTAATTCGAAAACAATAGATCGTTTTCGGACCACGTTTACTCTTAATGATAATGTGTATCCCGTGAGATGCCGAACAGTATGCACTGAAGAAGATATAGCCGCTGTACAGGAAAGCATTGAAGAAGATCCAAATCAATCAATTCGTCGCCGTTCTCAGCAACTGGGGTTGTGTCCTTCAACTTTATGGAAGATTTTATGAAAGGATCTTGGCTTAAAAGCTTTCAAGATTCAACTTGTGCGACAATTAAAGCCAAACGACCATCGTATGCATCGCCAATTCGCCGAATGGGCTGAAGCACAAATTGATATTGATGTTGAATTTCCATTCAACATTTTGTTCTCCGGTGAAGCCCATTTTTAGTTGAATGGGTACGTAAATAAGCAGAATTGTCGGATTTGGAGTGAGGATAATCAACAAGCTTTTGTCGAAACACCATTACATCCACAGAAAATTACTGTTTGGTGCGTTTCAGGGCTGGCGGGATCATTAGTCCATATGTCTTCAAAAACGATGATGGTCAGAATGTTACTGTCAATGGTGAGCGTTATAGGGACATGATTAGAAATTTTTTCGTACCTCGATAAGCTGGCATTAATCTTGCTAGCCCAAAGATACAATCAACAATGCACGAGGAAAATAATGCACAATTGACAAATTTAACTATATCGCCGTTTAATGCAATACAATCACCGCGAAAAAAATTGCTTTAACAGCAAATTTAATAAATTCTAATTTAAATGAAAATAAAAATAATGAACTCAGTGTGACGAACTCATCGTCGACTGATAATAAAAATGATGATAGTGACATAGGTCAGCGTAATGAACAACAGTTAGTGCAAACGGGATTGCATAGGTGTTTTACTGTTCAAGCCAAGCGAATACGAAGTCCAAAATCCGCGCAACTCGCTAGCAGAAGCAAAGCGACAAGGATGGAACAATCTGCAAACCAAATACCTCTGAGCAACAGGTATTCCTGTTTAGAGGTAGAAGCCCTCGAACCTACAGCAGATAATGCTAAGAACTAAAAGCCGCCACCAATTCACTTAAAAGAGGCATCAAATAATGAGTTTGTGTAAAAAATCAAATCATTAACCGATTCAAAATTTTATATTACCTCACTCATGAGGGGTAAGATAAATGAAGTGAAGATACAGCCATTCGAAACTAATGGGTTCAGAGCCTTACTAAATTATTTCGGCCAAGTCCATAAACGGTATTACACATACCAGCTAAAAAGTCAAAAGGGGCTAACTGTTATCTTAAGAGGTATTCAGAGCTCCGTAGATGTAAGCGAAATACACTCTGCGCTTAGGGAAAAAGGTTTTCAGGCCAAATCTATTACAAATATAGTAAACCGTGAAAATATACCTCAACCTATGTTTCGCCTAGAACTAGAGCCAGATGCGGGAAAGGAGAAAGGGCGCGATATATATAACCTAAGATATTTACTCTATCGTAAAATCACGGTTGCGGAACCCAAGAAGAGGACCGGACCAGTTTAGTGCATCAAGTGCCAAGAATATGGCCACACTAAAGCCTTACGGTACCTTACACAATGTTTGTGTTATATGTGTTGAACTTCGAGATTCAAAACAGTGCAACAAGATGAAAAACGATTCTACAGTAAAACGCTGCAGTAACTGTGGCGAAAATCACACCGCAAACTATAGAGGGTGCTCAGTATACTTGGATTTAAAGCGCAAAATCAATCCAAAATTGCGATATGAGCAAAGCGTGCTCAAGGCAAATTACAACCAAAGAATTTTGGACGCCAAAAACTTCAGTTGTTCAACAAACCGAGAATTTGGGGACATATGTCAGCAGTTTTGCGCAACCTGGGATCTTCTATGCAAACATTCTGAAAAGTGCCGCTTCGAAAGCAAAAGTTAATTTTATTGAAGAAGAAGTCTCAATTCATGCAACCGTAAACAAACTAACTGAAACGATCCAAAGTTTCATGATGATGATGGAGAAACAAATGAGCTTGATAATGCAAAATAAGAACACCCTAATGTAAATTATCGTCAAAAATCAAAAATGACTGTCCTAAAAATAGCTATTTGGAATGCGAATGGTCTTTCACAGCATAAAGCTGAATTACAAGCCTTTCTCATCGAGCACAGTATAGATATCATGCTAATATCAGAAACACGCTTCACGAATAAAACTTTTTTTAAAATTAACGGATATTCAGTATACGACACCCAACACCCGGACGGGAAAGCACACGGTGGCCCTGCCTTCTTGATAAAAAAAAGAATAAAGCATTATGTACACAGCAAGTATGAAAAAGAGCACATCCAAGCAATTATATTTGCCTAGAAGAATGGTCTGGAAAATGTGTAATATCGGCCGTTTACTGCCCTCCAAAACATGCAATAAAAAGCAGCAATTTATCGATTATTTTAATCGGCTGGGCAATAAATTCCTTGCGGGTGGCGAATACAATGCTAAATATTTGCAATGGGGGTCTAGATTGTCGACACCAAAAGGCAAACAACTTTACGAAGCTATAGAGGAGCAGTCTCTGGATTATTTATCTGCTGGTCACCCCACTTACTGGCCCAACAAATACTTTCGTGTACCCGAGCAAATGGATGATGGATTGTCTTTTGAACCTATAAAGTATAATTGGAAGAAAGTTAAGAATACAATTAAAAATTGTATAAGCCCGAAAAAGGCACCAGGGCATAATCTTATTACTGGAAAAATGATAAGGGAATTGTCAGACAATTACATAAAACTAATAACATTCATATTCAACCCGATCATGCGAACCGGTTATATTCCTCAAAAATGGAAGGTATCGGTGATCACAATGATTCTGAAGCCTGGAAAAAATGAAACACAAATTCCATGATATCGTTCAATAAGCATGCCGCCCACAATTTCCAAGCCATTCGAAAAAATGTATTAACTAAATTGAAATCAGTGTTAATAGTGCGCCATATTATTCCAGACCATCAATTTGGGTTTCGAAATCAACATGGTACCATAGAGCAAGTACACAGAATTGTAAATGCAATCAAAAGAACTTTCGAGGAAAAGAAATATTGTTCTGCTGCTTTCTTTGATATAGCACAAGCCTTTGATAAAGTTTGGCACGATGAACTAATATACAAAATCAAGGAGATTCTACCGAAGAAATTTCACTCAGTTTTGGGAAACTATCTTCTTCAAAGACAGTCCATGGTTAAACAAAATAGTGCAAATACTTGCTTTACGATATAAACGCAGGTGTCCCACAAGGGAGCGTCCTAGGATCAATATTATACTTGATGTATACTGCCGATTTGCCTTTAGCCAACAAAGTAATGATATCAACATTTGCCGATGATACGGCCATCCTGTCATAATACAATACTCCGGAAACTGCCTCAAAGGCTTTACAGAATCATGTGAAAAAAATCGAGGACTGGCTGAAGAAATGGCGAATAAAAGTGAATGAAAAAAAAATCAACACATGTCACATTCACGCTGAACAAACACACCTGCCCACCAGTGGCACTAAACGATAAAAATATTCCTCAACAAACCAAGGTCAAATACTTAGGTTTGCACCTGGATAGAAGGCTGACATGGAAAAAACATATTGAAGCAAATCGTAACCAAATAAAAATGACGTTTTCCAAAATATATTGGCTGATGGGAAGAAAATCTCAGCTGTCATTAGACAGCAAAGTTTTACTATATAAAGTGATAATCAAACCTATATGGACATATGGTATTCAGTTATGGGGGTCCACCAGCGCGTCAAACAGAGAACTCCTTCAACGAACCCAAGCGAAAATGCTTCACAGTATTACGAATGCTCCATGGTACATTCGAAATAGTAATATACACGCCGACCTTGGAATTAAAACCATTAAAGAAACAATCAAAGAATTCAGTTCGAAATATTACTCAAAACTAGAAGCGCATCCCAACGAATTGGCCAGACTAAAACAGATTCCAGGACATTTCCTCGCGCACATTTCCTCGCGCACATTTCCTCGCACACATTTCCTCGCGGGGAACATTTCTTCGCGGGAACATTTCCTCGCTATAAATTCTGAAAAATGAAAATTACTTCGGTCTAAAAAGACCAAAGTATTGAAATCCTGTCAAAAATGACGAAAAATTTGGTTGGTCCACAACCACTTGTTGTCCTGTCCCTGAGTCTGAAAATGCAAAAAAAAAAAATGTCCGTCCGTCTGTCTGGATGTCTGGACGTCTGGATGTCTGTGTGTCTGGATGTCTAGACCCATGGTATCTCGAGAACGGCTTGTCCGATTTCGATTTTTTTTTCGCCAATCTGTTTCTATGGTCAAGGCGTAGATTTGAAAAGCTTTGGGAGACCTGCCATACGAATTGACCCAAAATACCTGCTTTTATAAATATTTACGATTTTTGTATATATGCTGGTTTGATTATTGAATTGGGCATTGAATTTGGAATTGATTTGATTGTTAAGTTATGGGTCAATTTGCGGGTTGAGTTGAAGTTGAGTTGGAGTTGAGTTGGGGTTTCATTAGATGTAGTGAGTAGATATAACAAATTGTTTATATGATGGAACTTGCCTATTTTTCAACCGATTAAGATGAAATTTAATATGTGCGTTGGAAATGGGATTCTTAAATTATTTTTGGATGAAGTTCTGGAATATAGCCAAGTATGAGGGAACTTGCCCATTTCTCAACCGATTATGATGAAATTCGACATGTGTATTGGAAATAAAATTCTAAAATGTTTTTTGGATGAAGTTCTGGGATTCAAAAATGATTTCTGGATGTAGTTCTTGAATATGGCCAAGTATGATGGAACTTGGCTTTTTCTCAACCGATTATTATGAAATTTGACATGCGTGTTAGAAATGGGATTCTAAAATGGGTTTTGGATGAAGTTCTGCAATATGGCCAAGTATGATGGAACTTGCCCATTTCTCAACCGAGTATGATGAAATTTGACATGTGTATTGGAAATGGGAATCTAAAATGAGTTTTGGATGAAGTTCTGGAATATGGCCAAGTAGGATGGAACTTGGCTATTTCTTAACCGATTATGATAAAATTTGACAGTGCGTTGTAAATGGAGTTTAAAAATGATTTTTGGATAAAGTTCTGGAATATGGTCAGTTACACGGTTAGAAATATCAGTATTACTTATTGTATACTACTTTCGGTATAAAGTTCTAGAAAACGATTTTTCGTGTTAAATTTGATGCATGTACTCATGTTACTGAAGCTTTTGACCTGTTTGGCTGTTGTTGTATAAGTAAATATATGTTGGTTAAATTTGAAATCAATACTGTAAAAATTGTCACACCAACTTTATGACACAGGTGAATGCTATTTCCATTTAAGATACGAAAGACCGAAGTTCTGATCAGCTCGTGAGGTTTCAGCCCTTTATATTTTGAATTTTAAAACGAAAATAAACAAAAATTATAAATTTTGGATAATAGAGATTTAAAATCGCCGTAAATTCTGGAAAATGGGGATTTAAAAATTATAAATTCTGGAAACGCTCCCTTATATCAGGCAAGGAAATGTTCCCGCGAGGAAATGTTCCCCGCGAGGAAATGTGTGCGAGGAATTGTGCGTGAGGAAAAGTGTGTGAGGAAATGTGCGCGAGGAACTGTCCTGTTACCACTAAAACAACCGCGATTTAGGCTACTAAGAAGAACAGATCCACTCGGACTGATGAACCTGTAAATTTATTAATGGTTAGGTTACAAATATGTATAATCTAAATTAATTAAATTGTGAACACAAATAATAGGTATTAACATTGGTTAATATTTAAAATTGTAATAATTTTAGGTTAAGATTTGAAAACTTCTTGTTAGTTTTTTTTGTAGAAAGATTCAAGAATAAAGCCATTGGCAGCTTTAAAAAAAAAAAAAAAAAAAAATTGTAAATCACTTAAAAACCTGGTGATTGGTGCATGAAAAAATAGTTGTCGTGCCGGTTTTTTTTTTCTGGTTTTTCGAAGGACATTTGAGACAATCGATAACATCATTCTTCTACAAAAGTTAGTACTTGCAGCAATCAAATCAAAGAACAAAAATAGCATACTTATAATTCTTGGAACAGGAAGTAAATTTTGGGGTCCCACAGGTTTTTTTTTTGGTTTTAGAAGTTTTGTTATTCCTAATGTGTACAAATGCTTTGCCATTAGGTTACATAGTTCAAAAATGAGTGACTACAGTAAACGACGAACTTAAGGATATGGAAAAGTGTTTAAAAATGAATAAGCGGAAAGTTAATACACATTGTGCATAAATGGCAAAAAATTAATATTTAGAAACAATAAGAAAAAATATTTATTTAATTGTGCAACCAATATTTATAATGTCATGATTAAACTGCATTTTTAATAATGTTTGCCAGTTATTTTTCTATGTAATTTAGAAATGCGATATTTATCATTAAATATGATAAACTCAAAAGTTAATGTGATAATCATAATTTCTAAACTTAAATTTAATTATTCAAGCTTCTTTTAAACTATATTTGCAAAGTAAATTTTCCGGTTCACTCAAGCTGGGAGCTAGAATCTCAAAATTTATGGGAAAAGTTTAAATATTAAGTTGCAGTTTCATCGGTTAAACCAGCATTTCTCAAACAGTGACCCGCGGCCCCCTAGGGGACCGTGGAGTTCTTACAACGAAGTCATGTAAATATCTATGTACATTTATTTACTCTTTAAAATATTTCCATCAAAAATTATGTACCGTAATCCTAAATTTATTTATTTAGGGATGTGGGATTTTCTTCTATAAAATAATGTTACATTATAATTCTTCAACCAAACACAGAAACATTTATAAATTTATATGCACAATATAGGAAAAGTTGGAATTAATATTTTTTATTTGTAGGGGAATTGGGAAAACTGGGGCTTTATTCTCAAATTCCACTTCAATTTTCCATATGTGGACATCTCCATGCATTCTTGAATTCGCCACTAATGGAATTCTTTCGGTACTAAGGAAATATTTCCGAATGGGTATAAGCAGGTGAAACATTTTCCATATATGAAAATATCCATAATTACGTAATTTTTAGATTTCCTTTTTGTGAATGAAAAGTTTACAAAATTTTTATTTTGTGACTAAAAATCATTTCGAAATTTTTTTCATATCAAAATTCATAATAAAATAAAAAGAATTCTTAAGAAATGGACTGACATATGAGCCGTTTATATTGAAAGTGGAATAAGTCACTTTTTCCAAAAATCAAGTTATTGATAACGATAGATAAATAACAGAATAGTCTTTCTAACGGTAAATAATTTATTGTCAAAACAAAAAAATAATTAATCCCTAACACTTGTGCAAAAAATAAGAAGATTCAAAATCCCATATGTTTTTTCATTTATTGTTTTTCTATTCTTTCATTAACTCTTTTCAGCAATATAATGGACTTATTCCACTTTCAAAATAAACGGCTCATATAGCAAAAATAAAACATTGCAAACGTATATTTAGTTGGCCTCATTAACAATTGCAGCTTTGGTATGTAAATTTAGAAAAGTACGTTGTATAAAATAAAACAAAATATGTTTTACAGTGGGTGATCAAATTATTAGAACCGCTTTGAATATGACAATTTATTTAATTTACTAAACATTTTTAACGCATGGCCACATTAAAATATTATATTTACAATTGTTGTTATAAATATTACGTGTTTAAAAAAAAATTGTATTTACTAAATTATTTATATACATAAGTACAAAAAATGTAAATTACTAATATTTAGCTATATTTCTATTTAAAAAAAACTATTTCTAGCAGAGCTAGCACAAAATAGAGAAAAGATAAATTGTTCTTTAGGACTAGTTCTACATTTCTTTCATTTGGTGTTTTGACCTAACTAGGCTAGAAACAGCACTGAGTGTAAAATTAAAAATAAAAATTTAGAAAATTAGCACCAGCAAAAATTATTTTTTTAATAACCAATTTATTAATGAGTACTTGAAATATAATTTACTTGTCTACTAAATAATATAAGTGCTAAATTTAACATTATACTAATTTGTATTAAATTTTTAATTTTTTTTAAAAATTTTTGACACCCTCAAAAAAAGTAAGTAGTAGTCTAGCCTAGTTAGGTCAAAACACCTAATGAAAGAAATGTAGAACTTGTAGCGGCCGATCTAAAAATGTAAATTAAATATTTATATTCATAAATAACATTTTTAAATCGCGCTACGAATTAATGATAGCATTTTCGAATTTTATGTTTCTAACTACACTATCGACTAGTGGAGATTGGAACCATTTTTCATTTAAGCAGTTTACTGCAGGTGTCCATTATTTTAGTACAATAGCTATCATTTTATTTTAGTCTATGTTTGTTTCTTGGTTTACGTTTTATTAGTACTCAGTAATACTTTTCACGTGGAGTGCTAATTTCTTTTGTTGTGTAGGCAACTTCCCATATACTTGGTGTTTCTAACACAAGTATAGTGAAAATAATATCTCAGCGAAATTCTGACAGCTCTCGCGCATCAAAACAAATGGCGTAAACACAGCGATGTATTTAGGCTGATTTGTTTACATTTTGAGGTTAGAATTTGTCTATTTTGAATTATGTTTTTCCTCAAATTAATTCATAATAATTAATGTAATTTTAATTTAGATAACACACTAGCACTAGAACTTTTGATAACATTTAAGATAATTTTAATGTCATTAGCTTGCCTCGAACAAATTGAAATTTAAAATCGAGTTTTTTGTTGTTTTGCTTTAACACGAAGAATGACATTTCTTTGTAAATATGCCTAGTTCGTACCTTAAATGGGTATAACTTTACATATCCAGTGGTGTTGTTTATATTTTTTATATTTTTTTAATTTCGCATGTTATTTTAGAATTTACCTATAAAATAATGAGAATTTTTAATATTTTCCAATATAAATTACATTATTTAATGGAATCAAATTTCACATATCTTTATTTATAATTTTTTTTGTTTTTAAAACTATTACTCAGCCGACCCTTCTTTGAATTTTTAATTTATTTTAACTACTTCACTGTTGGCTGCGCACAACGATGTAAAAATGAGTTTCGCTGAGATATTATTTTCACTATATATATTGTTATTTACTTATACTGTCGTTTCATTTTGCCACACTGTGCGCGCGGTTTTCTTATATATATATATAATTTATATATTTTGTTTTTGGAATGTACAAGTGGATGTACAGTAAAAAATATTAATTGCGTTCAGGTTTTCGACTTTTAATGGTCGATTTATTTTTGATAAATAAAAATAAAATTAATTAAATGGTGGCGTAAAATAATTATAAAATTGTAAATTTATTTAAAAGAAAGGTTTCTAACCTATTATAAATAAAATTCAAATTAACTAATAGTGGCGTAATTAATAAAAGTTTGTGAAATAAATTACGAAAAGTATTCGTGCTATTTTTATCAATCAATTTAGTTTTTCATTTACAAATTGAAAAAACGGAAATAAAATAGGACGACCACGAAATTATTATTAGTGAGTCGAGTACTTATAATAGTAGTACTTAATAACCAATTTATTAATGAGTACTTTAAATATAATTTTACTTGTCTACTAAATAATCTAAGTGCTAAATTTAACATTATACTAATTTGTATTAAATTTTTAAATTTTTTAAAAAATTTTTGACACCCTCAGAAAAAGTAAGTAGTAGTCTAGCCTAGTTAGGTCAAAACACCTAATGAAAGAAATGTAGAACTAACCTATAGAGAACAATTCATCTTTTCTTTATGTTGTGCTAGCTCTGCTAGAAATAGTTTTTTTTTAAATAGAAATATAACCAACTATTATTAATTTACATTTTTTGTACTTATGTATATAAATAATTTAGTACATACAATTTTTTTTAAAACAAGTAATATTTATAACAATTGTTGTTGTAAATATAATATTTTAATGTGGCCGTGGGTTTAAAATGTTTAGTAAATTAAATTATTCAAAGCGGTTCTAATAATTTGATCACCCATTGTAGCTGAAACAAAACAAATTTTAAATTTGTATAAAACAAAACCAATAACGTACAACACAGTGAACAAATAAATAAAATTGTTGTTCTTGCTTCGGATAACTCTAAAACAGCTAAAACAACTTAAACCAACAATTTTACCAAAGCAATACAACAAACCATGATCAAAATAAACAAAATTTTGTAAATTTTATGTCTCGCTGACAGTGATGGAAAACGTTATTTGTGTAACGTTACACATTATAACGTTATGTTATTAATTATAATAATTTATTATAATTTTTTTTTAAATTTATTTATTTTTATTTTTTTTTTATTTTTTTTTTATTTTTTATTTTTTCATGTCATAAGGTTTTTGTGTCAAAACGTTACATAATTCGTCGGCTACACAAAAATATTAAAAATGTATAACGTTACACATAACGTTATGGTAACGTTACACATAACGTTATGTGGTGTGTTAAACGTAACGTTTTCCATCACTGCTCGCTGATAAACCAAACTCAAACATTTTATCAAAAATAAATTCAGCGCACTGAGCAATTTGACACAATTGTAGAGTGGTGAATAAAAAATTCCGATTGATTCAAGAATAGGGTATTTAGTTGCATGTGGAATATACATAGGGAAATACTAAGGTAATTATTAAGGGAATTTTGACAAATTTCCACATGTGAATAATAGGGCCCCTGGTCTGTGCATCACTGTGTCGGTGAACTACATTATAATATCTCAATTGCTCATTCTATTATAAAGAAAATCGAAAAAGAAAATGAGAATTACATGGATAGATAAAAAACATTTTTTCTTCTATTTTTAATTTATGTAAGTTGTTGGTTTCGATTTGCTAATGAATGCTTATCCATTTTGTATGTAATTTTTTTTACCATGGTTTCAACATTGTTGAAATATTAAAAAAGTTAAACAAGTGAATGTAAACTTTAACACTCCACTGGCATCTATACGGTGACATACAAAGTTTAACCATAAATCCACTGGCACCAATACGTTGTAATGGTCACAAAAAAAAACTTTGTTTTTGTAACATACATAACAGAAACATAAATATGTATGTAATAAAATATATAAATATACACTACTCCAAAAAATTAAAGGAACACTAATTTTTTTCAATTTTTTTAGTGTTTTTTGAAGAGCTGTATCTTTGTAAAATACGGTCGTACAGAGATGAAAAGAAAAGCATTTTAAAGCTTCAAATCTCTAGTTCAGCGACTTTTGAGCAGACAATTTTTGGGAGATACCGTTATCACGCAATCATAAGAAAGAGCGCGAAATAAAAAAATTTGATTTTTTTTTTGTTTGTAAGGATCCATGGGCGCGGGAAATTTTTTTTATGATTAGTTGAGAACAAATTTTTTTTTCACCCTCAATACTGATTTGAAAAAAGTACAAAAAAACGGCTTTTTAGGTTGTCTTAGTAAATCTACCGTTACTTTACAAATATTGATGAAAAGACTAATGTTGCCAGGTCATTTTACAGTTTAATGTACTCCTAATAGCCCTGTATTATTTTCAAATTGATCCGTCCAACCGTTTTTCCGAACAGATTGATGAAAGTTTTACAAAACAATTAAAGGAACAAGTGATCATCAAAATAAAAAAACGACTTTTTCACATTTTGCGTTAGTTATTTGTTAACCCTTAATGATCGTAAGATTTTTTTGCAATACTCGCCCATAAGAGACGACAGAAAATTAAATAAAGTTCTGCAATATGACCAATTATTATGGAACTTGGCAATTTGTCATCCGATTTTAGTGAAATTTGGTATGCGCTATTCAAATGGGATTCTAGAACGATTCGTGGATAAAGTTCTGGAATATGGCCAACTAGGATGGAACTTGGCCATTTCTTATCCGATCTTGATGAAATTCGGCATGTACGATGGAAATGGTATTCTAAAATGGTTTTTTGATAAAGTTCTGGAATATGGCCAACTAGGAAGGAACTTGGCCATTTCTTATCCATTTTTGATAAAATTTGGTATGCGCGATGGAAATGGGATTCTAAAGTGATTTTTGGGGAAAGTTCTGGAATATGGCCAACTAGGATGGAACTTGACCATTTCTTAACCGATTTTGATGAAATTATTCATGTACGATGGAAATGGTATTCTAAAATGATTTGTGGATGAAGTTCTGGAAAATGGCCAACTAGGTAGGAACTTGGCCATTTCTTTTCCGATATTGATGAAATTCAGCACGTGCCTTAGAAATGGGATTCTAAACTAATTTTTGGATAAAGTTTCAGAATTTGGCTATTTGTTATGGAACTTGGAAATTTTGTATCCTATTTCTATGAATTTTAGCATTCACGATGAAAATGAGATTCTTAAATTATTGATAAAATAAATCATTAAATATATACATGGAATAACCATTTTAGTTTTTCACTTTTAAAGCATATATCGAATTTCTTTCATTCGTTTAAGGAATAGGCAAGCGCCTTCCAAATTAACCATATAAATTTAACCAAAAATAATTTTAGAGTTTTATTTCTATAGTACATGCTGAATTTGTTTAAAATCGGATAAAAAATGGCCAAGTTCCATCCTAATACGGCTTATCCCAGAATTTCATCTAAACATAATTTTAAAACCCAATTTTTATTACACATGTTGAATTTCATCAAAATCTTATAAGAAATGACCAAGTTCCTACCTAATTGGTCATATTCCATAACTTTATCCAAAAATCATTTTAAAATACCATTTCCATCGTACATGCCGAATTTCATCAAAATCGGTTAAGAAATGGCCAAGTTCCATCCTAGTTGACCATATTTCAGAACTTTATCTAAAAAGCACTTTAGAATCCCATTTCCATCGCGAGTACCTAATTTCATCAAAATCGGTTAAGAAATGGCCAAGTTCCATCCCAGTTCACCATATTCCAGAACTTTATCCGAAAATCATTTTAGAGTCCCATTTCCATCGTACATGCCGAACTTCATCAAAATCGGATAAGAAATGGCCAAGTTCCATCCTAATTGGCCACATTCCAGAACTTTATCCAAAAATCACTTTAGAATCCCAGTTCCATCATACATACTGAATTTCATCAAAATCGGGTAAGAAATGGTTAAGTTCCTTCCTAGTTGGCCGTTTTCCAGAACTTCATCCACGAATCGTTCTAGAATCCCATTTGAATAGCGCATACCAAATTTCACTAAAATCGGATGACAAATTGCCAAGTTCCATAATAATTGGTCATATTGCAGAACTTTATTTAATTTTCTGTCGTCTCTTATGGGCGAGTATTGCAAAAAAATCTTACGATCATTAAGGGTTAACAAATAACTAACGCAAAATGTGAAAAAGTCGTTTTTTTATTTTGATGATCACTTGTTCCTTTAATTGTTTTGTAAAACTTTCATCAATCTGTCCGGAAAAACGGTTGGACGGATCAATTTGAAAATAATACAGGGCTATTAGGAGTACATTAAACTGTAAAATGACCTGGCAACATTAGTCTTTTCATCAATATTTGTAAAGTAACGGTAGATTTACTAAGACAACCTAAAAACTGTTTTTTTGGCCTTTTTTCAAATCAGTATTGAGGGTGAAAAAAAAATTTGTTCTCAACTAATCATTAAAGGGTCTTGTAGGAAATTTACTGAAGTTTTTAAGGCTGCCCTAAAGTTTACTGTGCAATCATTGGTTACTGAGATATCGAGGATCAAAGGCAAAAGGATCTTTTTTGATTCAAAGTCAGATATCTCAGCAAAAAGTTGACATAGAGAGACCAGAATGAAATTAAATTTATGCCTAATTAACAGGCTAACCGACCTATGCATTGGTTTTACTTAAAACAAATTTCCCGCGCCCATGGATCCTTACAAAACAAAAAAAAATATTTTTTTATTTCGCGCTCTTTCTTATGATTGCGTGATAACGGTATCTCCCAAAAATTTTCCGCTCAAAAGTCTCAAAACTACAGATTTGAAGCTTTAAAATGATTTTCTTTTCATCTCTGTACGACCGTATTTTACAAAGATACAGCTCTTCAAAAAACACTAAAAAAATTGAAAAAAATTAGTGTTCCTTTAATTTTTGGAGTAGTGTAGTATAACCTAATCTATGTATGTTATGTATGTAAACGCATTTATAAACTTTTCTTTAAAATAATACTTTTAATTTTTAGTGTTCATAAACGGGAGAGGATATGACATTTTATGTGGAATGGAAAAGGTTATTAAAACAAGTTTTTTTATAATATTCTAAAATTCATAAATTTATATATATCTGAGGGAATTATTATTACTTTAGTATTTAATTAGTTAAAACCAGATCTTTATTTAGCATTTTTTTGATAAAGTAAATGAATTAAATATTTCTCTGCATGGAAAAGATACCAACATTTTAGTTTTGAATACAAAGCTTATTGCTTTCCAATAAAAGCTTGGTTCACGGGCAAACTCTATTATTGAAGGAAATATGGAAAGGATCTCATGTCTAAATGAGTTTCTTATCACCAATGAAATTTTAATCTCACTTTCAATTAAAAAAATAATAATGAATCATATTAAGGATAAGAATGCCATTTGCTAAATCATTGAAATATTATCATATTACTAGAGTATGGCTCAAGAAGAATTGATTGACATTCGATCAGATAATTCCATTGAATTGGAGTTTAATCAAAAAGTCTTACAGAATGCCTTTTGCGACAACATATCTTTGCGAAACAGCTTTTTCTCCAGTGCCAATAATTAAAAATAAACAAAAATCAGGCCTTTCATCGAACGCTTTTAAGCAAAACCTTTGAATTAGTATTTCTGAAATTTCACCGGTATTGATTATTTATGTAAGAATATGCAATCCCATCCCTCTAATTAAATAATTATTTTGGTAACAAATTTGTGTTTTTTTAGTTTTATATAATATTATTATTGAAATAACTTTGAAGTTTATTTGGGTTTAAAAACTTGATTTAAAAGAATTGTATTATGTATTTGTAATAAAAATATTGTTTAAAAATAGCTGGATCTCTTGACGCATAGTGATCTTGAAAGCAACAACAAAAATTTTAAAAATTTTTGTTTTTGGATCAAAACTTTGATTCGATTAGTATACCATATTTTATTGCTTTTCGTTTTATTAAACATGATCTGATCACACATCTGAATGATCTGATCACACATCTGATCACATGATCTGAAAACATGAACAAAAGCTTTGAAATTTATTATCTCCGTAACCTAATCTAATAACACCCATAGCCCGAACATAAGCTTCGCAGCCAATCCCTTAGCCTAACTTTAAAAATCCCTGAAATTCCATAATTTAAGGTTTTGAACTCCTTATTTATCTTGACTTAAGCTTAAGCACAACTATAGTTTTGAAATCAAATATCTCCTCGACTTGGGCTATTAAGCCCCATAGCATCTGAATCTAAGCTAATAAACTCAAGAACTCCTTCACCTAACCTCAAAAAAATGGTTGACCCCATAAACGTGAACGTTTGCAAACCTTTGAATCGTTTTAAATGTTTTAAAATACATAGCCCCCATTAAACTAAGCATTTAAACGTTGTCAGCTTTGAAATCTTACTAAGTGTTCTTAAGAGGCTCTAAAGCGATGTTAAATACCGAAACAACAAATTTAACTTTTTAGAGCAACGGCGATATAACAAAATCTCAAAAAATTTACATTAGACCTTGAAAAGATTTACCAAAGTTTTAATCTTGTTTCATTCACATTTTCTTACTACTTAGTTTAGTTTCTGGGTGTCAGTGTTCTAGAATGTGAAGAGAGTTTCAAATATTACCTCAGCATTCGTTACTAACCTCAAAATTCCAAATATTTTGCTAAACCCAGATTACTGCTGTATCTTTGTTTTATGAATCGCCAAGAGAATGATTCACTTTAGCGTTTCGGGTCACAACACTCACATTCGATATTTTATAAAAAAATGTTAGCCGAATTTATATCTAACTTAAAAAAATACTTTATCTTCCATAAACAAACTTAGCAGAATGGCAAGAAGTTGTTATTTTCCTATTTCTTTTCCTTTAGTAGTGTTTTGTATTTCGTCATTCACTATTTTCGTCATTATAGATTCTTATACAAAATCTTCTGGAGGTAGATATGCTCTCTTTAATGTAGCCCTATCAGTTACTTGCCATATGCTAAACAAAACTTGTAAAATAATGTTTCCTTCAAGTGACACAGAAAGATAATTATACAAAAAACAATATGTGGGCAAGTTGTACTAGGAGAATATTTTCTGCAGAAATGATAAGTTATATTATACGAAGTTAAAAATTGATATTTTTTTAAGGTAATTCGATGAACAAACCTCAGTTCATCGCTGAAAAACTGTGAAAACTTAATTATACCGTTATAACAATTAAAGTTGTATTTGTAATAAAATAAAATCCACATTGAAAAAATCAAATTATCATTGTGTCCATAATTACAGGGATATACTTACAACCCTAACTTAATTAAACTAAACTATTGATTTCAATTTTATTTACGCCACCACAATAAATTAATTCGATCCATTAAATTGATAAGTTGTTATATTCATACATTTTTCATTTCACAAACCCATTATTAAATTGATTATTACTTTAACCCACAGTATAACCATATATTTAATAACCAATTGTATGTACATAAAATAAAATGACAAACAAAAAGCATTCTTTAGTATATAAGAGACAATCACAATCCTGAAGTCAATCAAACAAAAAATTTTGCAAATAAAAAATGTAATATTCATCATTTACTCGTATAAAACTAACTCAGTTCTAATTTACTGTGTTTATTCTATATGTCACTGCCAATTTAGAAATAACAAATTATGTGACATATGTCATACATATTATATATAATACAATATATAACTATATAAGAAAAGTTTTTGTTTTGTGTGACTAATGTGACATTCATTTATGAATTTATGTAGACAACAAATGGTTTGGTAACTATGATTTACAACATCTTGAAATGATTCATAAGCTACGTACAATTTAATTCGTACCTTATAAATTTTTTTATTTTTTGGTAGAAATCGATCAACTGGTGCCTTATCGAAAAGTCTATAAAAATACGCACTATACAAATAATACGTTCAGCATCATCTTCTATCTTGGATTCACTAATAGTTTCCAAAACTGGCATTGGTCGTCCGCATTTTTTTGAATTTACGTTATCTTTTATGAGAAGGTATGAACTATTAATTGTAAAACAGCACCGCATTTAATTGTTGTATTTATTTTAATAGATAATTGTTAGGTATGTATTACATTAAATTTTAACTTAGATTTAAACTCTTCTTATCAGGTTGTAATCAATTATAAATATTTAATTAACTCGTTTACAAAAATATTCCTTGACGAGTTAGTAGACCTTTGACACGATGCAGAAACATAAAAGTGACCTTTCCTTCGAGTGGCATATGGTATGATTTTCGTGGCCTGGCGGCATCATATAATTATATTTTATCAAATTCAGGTTTATTTTTTTTAATACAGACAAGCTTCTGTTTCTATTATTTGTGTGGGCTTTACACACACAGAAATGAGGGTTTTCCTTGAGTTTCTGATTTAGTGAATATAATTCGCTAAGTCAATACATTCTTGCCTCATACTTAATGTATGAAGTTAAAATTTTATTTTTATAGTTTGGTCGTGGTTGCCTAATGAGTAAACCGATTTTTTTATTCGTGTCAGCTCATCAGTACGAAACACGAAACCAAACTACCACAGAGAAAACTCAAGGAAAGTCATTTTTTCTCGTCGATACACTTTGTATGACTGTCGGGTTAAAATACGGGGGGGGGGGGGGGAGGGGTGGAGTTGACATTTAAACTTTTGTTCTAGATATGTATATTATAAATGATTGGCGATTGGCCTCTTCATTTTTTCTGATTATCAAGTCGAAAATGTTGTAAATGCCATTATTGTTAATATATTTTGTCTATAACCCGAAAGAATCTTATTGATTAAAATGATCTTACATATTACAAATTAAGCGAATTAATTAATTATTTCAAATTAAAATAGAAAATATGGCTAATTGAGAATATTTAAATCATTAGAGGCAAATGGCAAGCAAAAGCCAATAATGACACCAACAACCTCCAGAACAACACGAGAAAACAAAGTCCCAACATTAAAACGGACCTTTGTGCCAACAAAAAGCATCTGTGTCTACTGCAGAAATTGTTTATCAGCAGAACATGAAACAAATGCATGTAAGCAGAATAACCAATCTGATTCATATTTGTAATGAAGGGCATAACACAGGACTGAATTTCAGATCATTAATTGAACCAGGCTCTCAATCGTCATTTATCTCCAAAAAAACAAGCAAACCTTTTGAAGGCAAGGCAAAAACAAGTGGTATTGGATGTGGTATAAGTGTGTAAAATGGGGTTTTAAGATTTTAGTATAGGCAATGCTGGTCATAATTGTCATCATAAATTTAGTTTATATATGGAAGGTACGATTGTTTTATTTTTATTTTGAAAATTATCTAAGGAAAGGTCATTTGCAGCTAGGCAACAGTCCAGCATACTATACATACCACTTACATGGAGTAACCACAAAAACTGAGAAAAATATTTCATGCATCCAACAATGCATCTGGACTATCCCTGAACGACATAGTGTTGAACTGGCCCAATATTACACAAAGTGACCTAATTCATAGTGACCTAATTCATCTCATCAAGTAGCTAGCCGTTTTGACACGATCAGACATATTGTTTAGTTACTCCGTTGTAGAAGTAAGGAAATCAGCTCTCATAGATTGAGAAAATATGAAGCCCGTATGAAATTAAGAGACAGGATAGGATCATTTTGCATAAACATTTTATCAACTCTTCGAAAATACTTCTTCCATAGAGTTACCATTTCTTGTTGACTACCTGTTAAGAAAAAGGAATCCTGCAAATCTAACAAATTATTCGAAGGGTTCTTAAAAATCCGGTAAGAAGCATGTTGCTACTGATTTAGCAGAAATAAAAAATGATTTAGTTTCTATTATGTCCTGAAAATATACAAATTATTATGTGGTCAAATAATAATTTTGAATGTGCCTTTAATAAAAGTGAAGATGCATAAAATTTTGTTTGTTGGTCGCTTCTAAATTGCTTTGCAGGCTACCAAGAGCTCACTATTTACCGGTTGGACTTCACTCTTTAGATTTTTAAATTCAATCATTTCTTTCCTGAGTGAGACAATAAAAAAAAATGTGTACGGACTACGGAGCTTTCAAAGTGAGTTTAGCTAGATGTTCCGAGCATTTATGAAATGGTTCTAACCTAAAATTATGATATTTCTTCATTCTCCAATTCACAAGAAAATGTGCTGTAAGCGGTATCAACATTACAATTAAATACATTTTTTATTGGTAATGTTGGTGCTGCTTACAGAATATTTTCTTGTGAGTTGAAGAATAGGTTACCGCTTGCTCTTTAAACCGTTTTTGTTTGCCACAATTAATCAGATCTTCTAGCAAAACTCGCCTCATAAGAGCTAGTATCCTAATCAAACATGGTTTCTTATTTTATTAAATTAGATTTATGTATATGAAATCCATTACATTACGATCCATTTTGAGAAAATGTGTCCTGTGACCTGACAAAATCCATTTTAAACTTTCAAAACAAATTACTTGAGGTGTAAATTCTGGAAAACGGTAATTTGGGAGGGAAACGCAATGGGTGCTAATATTTTTCAAAAATCAATATTGTTTAGAATTCTCATCAAAATGGGCAGCAAAAAAATATTCTGCCTGTGGCGTCAACAAATTTAGCAACGGCCCTGCGTGCGGGAAATATAGACGAAAATTAGAATTGTCTAGACACCAGTGCGATTGCCTCTCAATGATTTGTCAAACTATTTTATATTTTTGTGCAGAAACACAGTACGTAAAATATAATTCTATTACATGTGAGCATTGCAAATATATCGTAAAATAAACT
>CAUVYM010000515.1:29104-91788 GCA_963556165.1 Tipula helvola
GAAAAAGATTGTGGAGTATGCTCCAACAGAAATATTAAAATCGGCCGTAAACACACATCCACCTACTGTTCAACATGCCCCGCTAATCCATCATTACACATTGGCAACTGCTTTGAAAAATATCATACTTTTAAAAATTATAAAAATAAATTTCACTTATAAAATTATAGATCATCCAAATATCTTTAATTTTCATCTAACCGTTAATAATCTAAAGGACTTTTATGGGGGACATAAAACTTATGCCATGGCAAACAAATATCCCTAATACCGGGACATTTGAAGTAGGTCGTGGATGAATAATCGGGTTCCGAACCAAACGTACATTAAATTTGACATGCGTCCTGGAAAAGGGATCCTGAAATGATATTGAGATAAAGTTCTGGAATTTGGCAAATTTGGATGAAGCTTGAATATTCATTCGTTTATAATAAAATTCGATATAGCTATGCGTTCGAAATGGGATTCTAAAATAATTTCTAGATACAGTTCTGGAATATGGCTAACTAGGATGTAAATTGGTTATTTTTTTCCGATTTTCGATTTGGCTCACAGTAGATAAACCGCAACCCAAACAATCGCTTTTATAGGATTGCTTGTTGATGTTTTGTGAATCTGGCAGCGTTTGAGGTTTATCATATTGACTTATTTATAATACACCTGCCGGAAATTTTAATCACAATCAAAGGAAAATAAGGAAAAGTGGGTGACAGCTGGCGCACCTTGAATGAAACTCCTTTCTTCTCGTCCTATTCTAACCGGCCATATTCCAGAACTTTGTCGAACAATTATTTTAGAATCTCATTTCCAATGCACATGTTAAATTTTTTCGTAAACGGTTAAGAAATATCCAAGTTTGCATAACAATTAAAGAAAATCCCCGAAACATGTCTCCTCGTAAAGACACAATTAATAGTCTTAACATCCACTATACCAATGTAAGAGGTCTCGTGACTAACAAAAATTGCGCACATCAGCATCTCGATTCACGTAAACCCGACATATTAGTTCTAACGGAAACAAAGGTATAGTCGAACATCTACGAAAACGAATTCTACTTCAAGCGCTACCAGTTCGAACAAGCTTTTGAGTTGTAACGTGGAGCGTGAATCTTCGTTAAAACCACATATCGTACTTAAGACACAATAAGTAAGAATATTTACAAAAATCGCTCAAACTATTGTGCTTAAAATTTCTCTTACAGATCTCTTAATCAGACGGATTTAGGAACGATTAGCTTCTTCGGGAACTTGACAGACAAATGTGATGATATTCGCAATCAACATCCCAAATGCGAATTAATTATGGTCGGTGACTTTAATGCCCACAATAAACAATGTTTGAATCATAAAGGTACAAATGTCGCTGGGCGCCATACGGAATGGCTCGCCATTTCGCATGACTTCACACAGATTGTTAGTGAGTCCACATTTGAATGCCAAAATTCTAGAGGAGTTCATATTCTGGATCTCGGTCTGACATTAATCCCCCAATCCATGGAGGCCCATGTCGAAACTGGAATTGGAAATTCTGACCATAACTTAATAACCACAAAAATATCTGACGAAACACCACTAGAATTTAGGCAGCAGCCAAGGCGTCTTTGGCATTTTAATAAAGCTGATTTTGATGGTTTACGCTCATTTTTCATCATTTCCCTTGGGAACGCCATTGCCTACATAAAAAAATATCGACGAACGCCGTTTCCAGTTTTACTGACACCGTCTTACATGGAATGAATAAATTTATACCCTCATCATTTTCAGTCCCAATCAAAATTTTAAAATATTTTCAAAAGGAGCCAGACAAAATAAAGCGACACACAAAAAATATAAACGCAACGAAATTTCTTATGAGGAATACAAAACGATATGGAACACCTGCAAAAAAACCTGTGGTAGAGAAGCAAAATGAGCCGACAGCAAGAAATCCAATGTGGCTTCCGCACTGGTCGCATCGGTTGCAAATATTTCGAAAACATCTGTTTCAGCATTGAAACGTGCTAACGGCGCGGCGCCTTGGTGATGGATCCATATTTACAAACCGACTTATTGGCGAGCGTCTTCAAATCGAACTCGACATTAGTTGTCCCAGATGGAATTGGACCTCCATTAATTCCATATTGTGGTTCTAAAATGAGTCCCGTCGTCATCTCGGAGGAAATTGTCTTTACTAAGCTAAAGTCAATGAATACAAACAAGGCCACCGGACCTGATGGAATTCCAGTTCGAATATTGAAGGAGTTTGCCACTGAATTGGCTCCAATATTATCTAAAATTTTCCTACTTTCATATAAGCAAGGTGACTACCCGAACGCCTGGAAGAATGCAATGGTGCAACCCGTGCTGAAACGGGGTTGTGACAAAACTGACCCTTCAAGCTACCGGCCAATATCAATTGTATCAGCCGTCGCTAAGGTCTTTGAGAAATGCGTCAATCAACATATAGTTAGATATCTTGAAATTAATAAACTAATTTCGGATAGACAATACGGCTTTCGTGAAAGCCGATCCACGACCGATCTCCTGACGTATGTCACGAACAAATGGAATCTCGCCCTAGAACACCACGGAGAGACCTTTGCAATCGCCTTGGATATATCCAAGGCTTTTGATAAGGTATGGCATGAGAATCTTATTTGTAAACTTGTGGCATACGGGCTGGACTCGATGACCACCAGGTGGTTTAAAAGCTATCTCAATGACCGAAAAATCAGCGTCGTGCTTAATGGGAGATCACCATCGACGCACTCCCCAAATGCCGGAGTCCTTCAGGGATCACCTTTGTCACCGATCCTGTTTTTGCTATACATTAACGATTTGCTGGATAGCACTGTAAACCCTATCCATAGCTTTGCGACGTAACTTCTCTTAATTCCAATTTAAGTACAATATTTGAGTGGGATAACAACAACTTGCCGGCCCGGTGGCACAGTGGTTAACATGCTTGCTTTAAGCCCCGGAGGTCCCGGGTTCGATTCCCGGCGGATGATGAAAATATCACGGCTGGTTAATGCGGGATCAATGAATTAATCATTCATTATCCGTTAAAAAAATTGATTACGAAACTTCATAATGAAGCGGCCAAATCCCTCTATGGGACGTAGCGCCAGCGAAAAAAAAAAAGAAAAAAAAAACAACAACTTAGTACAATTTAACGAAAAAAAGACACAAATATGCACATTTTCACGTAAAAAAAGTCGCAACGACTACCCATTTGTGGTAAAAAACATATCCCTGTGGGTTGCGACTCAATTCGACTGCAAAATCAAGGTATTCAAATAAGTAACAAACTCAAATGAAATGATTGCATGGGCTAAATTAGCTTAAAAAAAAACTCGGGTTCCTGAATCGATGCAGAAGGTTTTTTAAATCGCATCAAGTTCTCCAAATATATAAAACCATCATCCGACCATGAATAGAGTATTGCTGTCTAGTTTAGGGAGGTGCGTCCGGTACCACCCTCCAGTTATTGGACAGGGTACTAGACCGCACTATCAGAATAATACGGAATTTCAGACTTACTCAACAACTAGATAGCTTACAGCATCGCAGAGATGTTGCAGAATTCTGCGTCTTCTACAGATGCTTGTATGGTAAATGTTCTGCAGAACTATCGGAGAAAATACCACCATTCATTACAACAACAAGAGTAACAAGAGAAACAACCAATGCATATAGGTTTACGGTGAAGCTCCCGAAACCTCGAACTGAAGAAATCAAGCGCGAATTTTTATTCAGAACATTAAAAAAAGTGGAATTCGCTAATACACTTCAAATTTCCGAAGGAATACAAAATTTAAGGTACCTATAGCTATTAATCTTTACTTGCAGTAAAGTACTTGGTTAATTTCGGTTAATTTTTATTTTGAATTTTCTAATTTCCGTTTATTTTGGAAGTGCCATCTTAAGGCAAAAAAACGCCTTTTATATACTGGAAATTTCAAAATGATTTCATTCATAAAAGAAAAGTCCTGTTAAGATCTTCATGTTTTAAAACGTTAAATTTTTCAAAAAATTAAATGTTGTTAAAAATAGTCCAAGGGAAATTTCTTTTTATAGAGCAGATCCAGAACGTAGTCGAGAAGATTGTTCTCAATTCTATGATAACATCTAATTTTCAATTTTTAAAATTAATGCTTTGATTAGATTTTATTTTTCGATTTATAAAATATTTCAACATCAGCCAACACAAAAGGGGATTTTAATTAGCTCCCTCAAATAATTTTATGTGTACAACGCATATAGCTAGCATATTTTCATTTAACTTATGTGCTATATACAATACACGAGAAATTGGAATTATCGATTTCCAAATTCATATAATGAATACATTCATATACAAAATCAACCATAATATGTAAATTGGAAAATAGGAAAATTTGTGTATACAATATTCTAAAGGAAAATATAAAAGTTTTTTTTTTTTTAGTAAAACAATTACAAAAAAATGTATATGCAAAGGGTAAAAATAAAAGCTTTTCACTGTTGATTGAAAATTTCTTTTTTGTTCCGATTGTTGTTTAATTTTGTGGTTTTTCATTATAAATATGTAGTTAGAAAATAATTTTTTTGGTTTTTGAACATTGTTTGCTTTCAGTGTTTGTATTTATATATTTTATAATATTAACGGGATTTTATGGGCGGTTTTATTCATAAAGTATACGGACATAGTATATACAATTTTGTGGTTCGATCTTTTAAAACACTAAAAATATACAAATCAAATTTTAGAATTTTAGAGAATTTCGGTTGAAAAAATTGCTAGCATCAGTAATTTTAAACTTTTGAGAAATAAATTATAAAATTTGGAAAAAGGAAACGTCGACTACTTCTAATTTATATTTGCGGTTTACGAAAAAATCGGTTTTGAATCCCTAAATGTAAGCTTTACCACTAAAAATTCACAAATGAACCACTTTGCACAAATGTAATTTGTATACTTTTTTTTGTTAGTTGAATTTTCTTCGAGAGGTTTGCTTTTATTAAATGTGCATTGGGCAACCTCTAGAACTATATGCCGAAATATTAAACTATTTCGTGAAATTCAACAGTTCAACAGTCAGGCCAGGGACAGGTCGCCGAAGAGTCGTTTCACAACCGTGGTTAGAGCTCAACATCGTCTACGAGAAGTGACGAGAGTGTACGTACGGGCAGACGAAAATATACATACCCATAGCTCTACGAGTTTGCCAAAATGACTCCAACGCTGTCGTGTTGCATATCTTCAATTTGCTCGTAGTGGATCGGACTGTTCAGGATTGAAAATAAGTTTTATTCAGCGATAAATCCTAAATTTGTTGGCCCTGATGGACGAAAGGGAATATTTAGAAGCAACAGAGAACAGTTTGGTTATGGCCATAAGTTTCTTGAAAGCGGAAGATAACGCTTATCGATACATAACGGAAATTCTTAGTGAACATATACCAGATAAGTGGGAGCTAATTCCTCACAGCGGCATTCTAGACCTAATTCGCAGTATGGCGCAAGCGACATAAATAATTTTAGCCCGAGAGGAGCAACACACGAAATAGCAAGTGAAAACAACAATATTAGTTCTTACGACGATTTTTACAAGTGTTAATACGGTTCATTGCTATACACCATTTTGAACAAGTCAAAAAACTTATCTTTACGCTAGAACAGGGTTTGAATTCCATTTTTATTTATGTGTTTAAATTTTATTGAAAAAAAGAAATTTCATTGATCTTGCATTTAGTTTTTGTTTAATGATTCGAGGTAACATGGCTTTAAAGATCACATTTTAATAAAATATAAAAAATTGATTGTTCGGTTTCTTTGTCGGTAAGTGGATTTGACTTGTGGCGTCCTGATTTCTGACATTATATTTACACTTTATATAATAGTTATTGACATTGTTTAAATTACAACAAATTTATATTCTTCTTTCTCCCTTTCAAATCAAGTTTTTTGCTACCGCCTTGCTCTAAAATGATAGAAGTAATATATTTCTGCATTAGGCTCTTTCACTGACCCCTAACATAAAATTCGGCTCTGCTTTTGTTTTAATTAAAATTTAGAATCATATGATTTCTCAAGATAAAACTCTAGGATATAAGATAATTTATACGTATAATTATGCTTATATATGTGACAACTCGATTTCCAAAGTTGAAACGTAAAGACCATTATTGGTTGTCAAATTGAATTCATTTTTCCCAATATAGTAACTGCTTACCCTTACCTTATAGCATAGTATAAACACATATAGTACTACCATCATACGAAAAAAATGTTTCACCGGTGAAGTTCCAGACGTCGCGTCGATCGCTAGTAAACATTTAGGATAAAACGATAGTAGTCGCCTAAATATATGCAAGAGCAACCAATTAATACAATAAAAACAAAACGACACAATACTTAATAGACATTTGTATTGGTTTTGTATACGTGGACATGTTTTATCCTACTCTAACACATTTCATATTATTGAAATACTGCGTACCAACAAAAATGTTTATAGACATTTTTGTTGATTTTGTGTATACAAAATACACCAATACTACTAATTTAGATTAGCGAGGTAGTCGTCATTCATTATTTCGAAAAAAAAAAATCAACAAAACCGCAATACGCATAGCAAAATAAAAATTCATTCATAATGAAGGATGGATGAAACAATAATATATTGCCAATGTCATTAGGTCATTACATTATTGTAAAAACCGGTTTTGAAGATTATTTTTGACTGCATTATGTGTTAATTGGATGAGAAAAATTTAAGATATAGTTTAAGTGCCATATAAAATCAGTGCTTTTTTTTTATTCAGCGGTTCAGTCGGTTTATTAGCCTAATTGGCGATTGGCATGTCTCTGATTTTTGATTGTCCCTTAGGTCCAAATGTAGAAAATTTAAATATCCATAGCAGTTTAATAGCATTTTCGAATAAAATTCAGGCCGATTAGGAATGAACTTGGTTATTTATTAACCGATTATGATGAAACTAGAAGAAAAATCCCGTAATACGGGCGTAAATGTTACTTCTTTAATTTCCACTAATGTAAATTTGGACATTTTGGCTTAAATATTTATGAACTAAAATTCACTCGAATTGAATAATATTATTCGGTAAATTGCATCCTCAATATGTTTAGAATTAATGATTGAAAAATCGTAGAAGAAAATCTCTCTACATTTTCAGGTAGGAGGAGAAAAGAAAACCACCATTTTTCACTACTTATACAATCAAACAATAAAATAGAAAAAAATTAAAAAAATCTCCTTTGATTTTTGTGCAAACACTGCACTTTAAGATGACAATCGCCGTATATAATGTAGTAATTGGGCATGCACGATGGAATATGGGCAATTAGGAAGGAACATGAAAATTTCTTAACAGATTATGATGAAATTCGGCATGTACGACGAAAATGAGATTCTAAGATGAGTTTTGGATGAAGTTCTGGAATATGGCCAATTGGGACGGAACTTGGCCATTTTTGATCCGATTTTGATGAAATTCAGCATGTTTGATGGAAATGGGATTCTTAAATGATTTTTAGATAATTTTCTGGAATATGGCCAATTAGGAAGGAACTTGGTCATTTCTTATTCGATTTTGATGAAATTCGATGTATACGATGGAAATGGGATTCTAAATTGTTTTTTAGATAAAGTTCTGGAATATGGCCAATTAGAAAGGAACTTGGCCATACTTTATCAGATTTTGATGAAATTCAGCATGTTTGATGGAAATGGGATTCTTAAATGATTTTTAGGTAATGTTCTGGAATACGGCCAATTAGGAAGGAACTTGGCCATTTCTTATTCGATTTTATTGAAATTCGATACATGCGATAGAAATGGGCTTCTAAAATGATATTAAGAAGGAGTTCTGGAATATGGCCAATTAGAAAGGAACTCGGTTATTTCTTAACCGACTATGATTAAATTCGACATTTACGATGAAAGTGGGATTCTAAAAGGATTTTTAGATGAAGTTCTGGAGAATGGCCAATAAGGAAGGAACTTGGTCATTTCTTAACAGATTATGATGAAATTCGATATATACGATAGAAATGGAATTCTAAAATAATTTTTAGATGGTGTTCTGGAATATGGCTAAGGAGGATGGAACTTGGCCAATTCCTATCAGATTTTGATGAATATCAGCATACACCAGGAAAATTTGATTCTAAAATGATTTTTAGATAAAGATCTGGAAAGTGGCAAATTAGAAGGAACTGGACCATTTTCAATCCGATTTTAATAAAATTGATGGGCCATATTCCACAACTTTATCCAAAAATCATTCAAAAATCCCATTTCCCGCACAAATGAAAAATTTAAATATAACCGGCTAAACAATAATCAAGTTCCATCCAACTTGGCCATATTCCAGAACTTTATCCAAAAATCATTTAAGAATCACATTTCCATTGCACATGTCAATTTTCACTAAAATCCGTTTAGCAATAGCGAAGTTCCAACATAGTTGGCCATATTCCAGAACTTTACCTAGCAATCATTTTAGAATCCCATTTCCTTAAGTACATATTGAATTGCATCATAATCGATTAAGGAATAGCCAAGTTATATCCTAGTTGGCCTTATTTCAGAACAGTGGATATTTTTTAATGTGTTACAGTTCGCTTACAAATAAGGCTTTCTAAACAGAGCATTTTAGAAGGTTTAGAATACCGTTTTCCGTAATAACAAGAGCAAGAGCGAAATAATATTAATAACGATTTTATCCATCAGAGCAGAGCTTATTTGTTTTTTCAATATAGCTCAATAACAAAGAGCGAAAATATGGTAATACAAACGCAATAGCGGAAGAGCAAGAGCCTTATAAATAAAAATAATGCTCCTGCTCTTCAGAGCGATATTTTTTGTTTTACAATATCGCTCCTTATGAAGAGCGTTTTAATATTTTTTATTTTCGCTCTTGAAAAAGATCAAGAGCGAAGAGCGAAATGATATCCCTTTTTAAACTTTGGGGCCTTACTATTGATTTCGATCGCCGTCGTTTTATGGTCGTTTTACTATATTCCCTGTTGTACGACTTAGCGCTCCATGAGCGATCAATGATCAATCACGGTGATGATCTCTTATACCTCACCGTGATGATCACATGTCCCCATATTTCGTAAAAAAAGAACGAATAAAATGCGATCATTATAATTTACTCCCATCAAAAACAAATTTAAAAAGCCGAATATTTCGTTTGCTTTGCTTTATACTTCTGTTTCATGTTTTTAACGTGCCATCTCAAACAAAATTTCTCGATTGCTCACGCAAAGTACAACTGGGATTAGTACTATTGTTTTCGACCGTGTAAAGGCGATCGTTATTTATCGACTGTGGTCGAAAATTTAAGATACATATTTCACCACTCTTTATTTTCGACTGTCATCGATTTCAATTTTAATTTAACGATCGATTTTAATTTAGAGATGAATAAAATTTATCGGCAAACGAAGAAAGGAACAAATTAAAAAAAAAATGTATTTCTTGAAATTAATGAAATTCAAGTACCAGAAAGAACGAGACATGAGGCAAAGTACCGAATATTTGAATTAATTTTTTAATTCAATTATTTTGTGTGAAAATGAATTACTAGTACCTAAGAATTTTATTATTATTTTGATTCGTTATATAATTTAGAATTAAAAAAAAGGCTGAAATAAAAATAAATAATTTGAGGTTTTTGTTTATGGTATATGTATGTTTATTAGTCCAATAACCGAGAAATGATTAAAAATGTTTGACGCTTTGGTGGTTTTGACACAAGAATAGTACTAAAATATTATATTTTATGCTGGTAATACTTGATATATATAGTACTAAATTTTTGTTGTTGATCGAAATGAATAGTATGAAAATTTCCGACGGTCGTTCAAAGAGAGACGATAACAAACGAAGGCGATATAGCAGCTGTCGAAATCAATAGTTAGGCCCGTGGAATTATAGTATATCTTTAGAAAATATTCTTTTTAGCAACAGACAGTAACAGTACGGATATCAGTATAATATTGGAACAGGGGATGCTCTTATAGATTTTTTGCACCCTATTTAAGATGGTTTGAATAGTGATAAGAAGGTTACTGGGTTGTTTTTGGATATTACAAAGACTTTTGATACCGTATCATACAAAGCATTACTGTTAAAGTTGAAGCACGCTGGGTTTGGAGGTACTCCCTATGCCCTGCTTGAGTCATGTTTATCTGACCGCATTCGGTGTGTTCAGTTCACGACGTATTTAGTGACTATTTAACAATTGATAGCGGAGTACCGCAAGTATTCAAAAATCAGCTGTAAGAAGTATTAATTTTAAAAACTCGCGCCACCATAGTTTCGAATTATTCAGAATATCTCATATTTTGTGTCTGCGAAATCTGTATACACATTTATAAAATTTTAAAATTGTTTACAAAAGAGGCGGTTACACAAAAAAGAAAATAATTAAAAATGTAACTCTACCTAACAGTGGGCCGTGTCACGTGCCTTTTACAAAGATTGAGGCTTGTAGAAGATTTTTTTCGTTTATTGGTCCTTATTTATATTTAGTTCACTTTTTTAAGCTTTATGTTATAATAAAATAATTTTATTTGGTTTTTTGCTTCATATTTCATTTTTTATTAATTATTTAATAAAAACCCGACGTTTCGACGGTACATTCTGTCATTCTCAGGGGCACCCATTTTTTAAACTGTGAAAGTGTTCTTGATTGAATCGCCAACCATAGAGTTCTAGATGAAATTCTGGAATATGGCCTATTAAGGAGGAACTTCAACTAAAACTCATCTTAGAACCCCATTTCCGTTGTGCATGCCGAATTTCACCATAATATGTTAAGAACTGTTCATGTTCCTTTCTAATAAGCCATTTTTCCAGAACTTTACCTATGCAAAACTATTTTATAATCCCATTTCTATAGTGCAGGCTGAATTTGATAATAACCGGTAACCGGTTAAGAAACGCCTAAGTTCCTTCGTAATTGGCCATATTCCAGAAATCATATAAAACCAGTTTTAGAATCCCATTTTCATCTTGCATCCTGAATTTCATCATAATTGGTTAAGTAATAACCAAGTTCATTCCTAATCGGCCTGAATTTGACTTGAAAATGCTATTGATGGATAAACTTGTATACGGGATATTTAAACTTTCTACATTCAGGTGTAAGGGCAATCGGAAATCAGAGTTGGACAATCCCTAATTAGTAATATATTATTCCTGTGCCGTTATGTAGTTAAACCAGTATATATGTATAAAAAAATCGAAAACCAGGAAATCCCGGTCATACTTTTGATAGAGAAATCGAGATCCCAGAATTTCACTTGAGAATTCCTCAATTTCCTATGCGGATTTTTTTTAAAGACAACTAACACTAAATAAACTGAAAACCGAGAAATCCCGGAATTTCCCGGTCATACTTCTGGGACCAGTATCCCGTTTGAGGAACCCTAGTTCAGACGTGTGTTCTTTGCATGATTTTTCTTCTCGTATATACATATGTTACATATGTAGGTCAGAAACGAGGAAAAAACACGATATTATGAAGAATACTCATCTTTCAGACTGAATTGAACTTGATGCAAAAATATTTGTGATTCATATTGTTGATTGCATATTGCAACTATTTGTGAAATCCCGAAAAATTTAAAATATTTTTGACTAAATAGAAATTTAGTCATTCATATTTTGTAGATTTAATTCGAATTTAAAAATTGAATATTATCGCATTTAATTCGTTTTGAAAATGAATTAAGTTCTCAAGGAATAAATTCGTATTAATCTGCGAATTTAACTACAATACTGTTTATTTGATTCGCTGGTTTAAGAATTATACCGATTTTACGAAAAGTGTTTGCCATTTTTTGCGAAATTCGCCCGGACTGTTGTGTTAATTAATTTTACAAATTATACCTTCACGAAGGGCAATCGATTTAATACTTAATTAAAAATGAATAAATTTGTTTGTGTCGCGGAATTAATTCATAATTGAAATGATGTACCTAACTGCGCGGTGGAATTGTCGCAAAATTAATTAATTTTTTTCGGCGGAATTAATTCACGAGAAATAAATTCAGGGAACCGAGAAAATTCCAGTTGTAATACAAAAAATACAATGTCAAATACAGGATTTTGTCCCACTTGGATTGTGTCCTATTTGGTTTCCGCTTTTTGATTTTTAAAATGATTTGAATGTTGTACCTTTTTTTTTGTTAACTAATGTACAAGTCTATTATATTACATGTTTTATATTTGAAACCTCCTGTAATAAATTTCAAACTTTAATTAGATTTTAATTCGGAAGTATGTATGTTTTGCTTTCCATTTTAATAACAATTAATCCAAAAAATTTAAATAAGATATGTATTTGTATTTATATAACTATGTGTGTACATTATAATGCGAAATACAAGAATAATAAAACAATGCATTTGATCAACGCAACGAAAAAAATTTCCTTGTAGAAAAATATTGTCGGGTTTAGATACCATACGTCCACACGTCCAAATCTCACATTTCAATGTTTTCAAGTTTCATGCTAATAATAAACGAATTAAAAAAAATTAAAGTATAATTTTGGAACCATATTTCTTTTTCTTTTAAATCTGGGCGTGAGCAGATTTGGGTTTTGCAATTTTTTTTATTAATATTTTGTGCTATTTCATGAACGTTACTTAAAAATACGTTATTACGTTATTTTTAAAATTATTAATTTGAAAATACAAATGATTAATATGTATACCATTTGGAAGTAGACCTCTATCACCAATGTGAATAATCGTCGGTAAATTAAATTTATGTTTTTGAATTTCACAATTTATCTAAAATAAGTAAAGCAACGTTCATGAAAAGTAAAGTAACGTTCATGACGATAAAAGCCCAAAATAATTTAAAAAAATACATTTTCATAAATTTCTGTATATGATCAATAAGTAAACTTATACTCTTTAAAAATTATCTGTGTAATATTTAGAAAAAAAATCGAATTTATTAAAAAAATCATTGAGGACAAAAACATGTGAGATTTAAATGCAAATGCCCCATGTACATATTGTATTTCGATGAACCAATTTTTTTGTTGCTTCCAAAAGTAGCTTCTAACATGTTAACAGCTATCATTTAAAAGCAATTTTAATTTAACGTGCAAAATCAATAAATGGCATTCATTCTGTTAACAAAACGAAACAGAGAAACCGAATTTGAATAAAAATGTTTAAACAAAAATAGTATTAAAACCGGTTTTCTTTACAACAAAATAATGGCTGTGAAAATATTTTTATTTTTCATTCTTTCATTATGGATGGATTTGTTTTGTTCATTGATAAAAATATTACGATTTTATTCTTTTTTTTTTCGAATAATCCGCGAACAAAGGAAAGAAATATGGTTTTTGCGTTGGTTGAACGAAAAAGAAAATTTCGACGCAACTACTTTGATTGTAGTTTAATAGATAGAAATAATAGATGCCATTTAGGCGATTTTGCCTATAAGTTAGGCGAATTTGAGAATAAAAATTTGTTGAAAAATTAAAAACGATATCGGTATCGCCATCTAACACTTCACCGGTGAAGCTACGGTGGTAGTACTATATGTGTTTATACTATGCTTATAGTTACCCTATAAACTAGCTCACTCTTCTTATCGTCTTTATGAAAAACCTTATTTGCTTTCAACTGGTAGTTTAGAAACGGTAATCGATTCACAACTTCCTCCTTTTTCGTTTAATATGAAAAATGGAAAATTGGAAACATCGACTTACACATTCTGCATTTCTCGTCGACGAAATATTGGGTAAGGTACTTGGTGCTCTAACTCTAGTAAGCAATATTTGCAAAATTGCGCTAAATGGTTTACTCGATAATTTTACTTAACACATTTATTCAAGAATTGTATTTTCGAAATTTTTATATTGACTTCAACAGCAAGCAAGCAAATAAGTAAAATTTAAGTATCTGTAATTAATTATTTAAAGTCAGATTATTTCGTTCAAATTAATTTTAATTTTTACTTCATATTTTGGAAAACAATTAATTAGAAAATTTGTGATAAAAAATGTTTTTCATCTTCATTATTTTTCCATTTGGATTTTTAAAAATTTCCAAAGCCCACATTTCCAAATGATTTTAGTTTTGTTGATAATATTGGTAACATAGTTAATATAATTTGACAATAACGTTTACAATTTTCGGGTTACGTCTCATATTCATTGCCTATATTAAATACATTTTTAAATTTACTACTGTCATCAAAGTATGTAAGACTTTTCGCGCGGGCTTATACAAACGAGTAAATTTTTTTCTTAGGTTAGTAGCACCCTAACAGACATCTGTGGCAAATTTTCAAATTTCGTGTCAATATCTTTAATAGGTAATGAGATACGCTTGTTTATTTTCATCTAGAAAAATGCAGTTTTCAATTTTGAATATGACTTCAGCAAAAAAGTCGCATCAAATGTTGCTTTTATTCGGTATGCTTCAGGAAAATATGAACGTTCTCCAAAGATGTTTCAATGCATGTACTAGGTTTATTTTTGGTATTAGGAAATTCGATCATATTTCTGCCTACTCTAGCCTTGTTTTAGGATGTAGTTTATCTACCTTTTACGAATTTCGCGTTTGTCTTTTTATTTTTAAACTTCTCAAAGCTAAAAAGCCTTGTTATCTTTATAGGAAGTTACTTTTTAGCAGGTCTCATTCCTCAAACTTCCGCCTGATTCCGGCCAAAAATAGTTGTAGGTCGCTAAACAAATCCTTTTACGTTAGGGGAGTTTCTCTTTGGAATTCAATTCCATTGGAAATTAAGAGTTTAGGATCGGTCAAATTATTTAAGTCAAAATTTTTGGAGTGGCGTGATTGATGGGCAATACGTAGTTTTCTAAATTTATTTTTAATATTATTGTTATTGTTATTATTGTTAATTTTTAATATTATTTCACCTCTTGCTGTACATTTTATTGTAAATGAGCTATTGCTCAAAATAGAATGTGTATGCATGAGATGGAAATTGTTTGATAAAATTTAAAAGGTTTTTCTGCCTAATGGAAGCAGCTTCATCATTTTATTTTTGTTCTTTTGTTCCGTTTACTCTGTTTCCATCTGTGCTTTTCCTTTTAATACTAAATTATTGTTAAAGTACAATAAATAAATAAATAAAAAATGAAATTTCGGCTTCTAAAACATTGTAGATTTTGGAAAAAGTTTTTGGTGGCAATGCACGTTGAAAACGATGTCCTTCGTCTTCTATCGATGATCAACATATCAAGGAAGTCAAAGATTTGGTACTCAAAAATTGTCGATTGACAATTAGAGATTTGGTTGACATCACGCAAATTTCGTTTGGGTCAGACTATTTGGCCAATAGTTACACCCATACCATTCCGCAACCGCCCTAATCGTCTGATTTAGCTCTGTCTGACTTATGGCTGTTCCTGAAACTCAAGACACCACTGCGACGGACACGACGAAGGTTTTAAAGGCAATGTTTTAGTATGAGACGGGAATACACGTTGGCGTAAGAATATGCTATCTGAAGGGGTGAAATAAATTTGAAAGAATAATAAGTCGTGAGTGTTTTATTTTAAAAGTCTTACTCCTTTTGTTCACTGTGTTAAACTATTTGAATTTATTGACGTAGGTTAGAGAGAGATTATTTTCTTTGTTTAACACAAAGATATTTTCATGTTGAGTAAACATAGGCATTTAATCGTATTTTTGATAAATAAATATACGCAAAATTTTGTTTATAGAAAATAATATCATGTAGGTACATAAAATATAATTATCTTGCAGTAATAAACGAGGAGATCAAGGAGGTTTTAAAACGGGAATAATCAACTTAAAAAATTAGTGTCTTACAAACTCCAATACATAAAAAAATATAATTTTTCCGTATTATTTCAAATCTTTCAAATTAACTGTCGATAACTGTTTTAAGAAAAGATATGAAAATCAAAGCCATGGATATAAAGAAATTCAATAGAATTTTACAAGATACGGGTTCACAACATTCAGTTGAGAATTTGTCATTGTCTAGTGCCTATATGACATATACAATAATCAATGGTTAGTGAATATATCAATCGTTGAAATTTCACCTAAAGTTTACGATATAATTAAACTAAACATATGTTCAGATCATTGCAAACGTTGAAAGCGCGTTTTATACAAACTAAAGAAGAAAATCTAGATAAAACTAGATCTAGGTAAAAGCAATGAATTAGATAATATTTTAACCAATTTTAAAAACGAAAGTATCAATTTGTGAAAGCTAATCCTAATATTTTAATCACTAGGGCAAATAAGGGTAGCACCACCGTAGTAGTGAACCGTCGCGACTACAACAGCAATATAAATTCTATGGTGGAAGACACAAACACTTAACAACTTTTCTCCAAAGACAGCACTGCATCTATACAGAGGAATCTAAATAAAATGATTAGCGCATGGTTTAATGAACGCAGAATTTCGGAATCTGAAGCCAAAATCTTGAAAAGCCACCATGGTGTGTTGGCCAAACTTTATTATTTGCCAAAAATTCATACGGTAAACACCCCATACCTGCCCATTGCCAATTCAATTGGCACTTCGTTGTACCAATTGGCCAAGTTTTTCTTTTGAATTTTCCTACAGCGGTAAACAATTCGGTCGATTTTAAAGAAAAAATTTATAATATTGTATTACCACCAGATAATACGGTTGTTTTATTAGACGGTGTGTCCCTCTTTACCAACATAAATAATAATTTGGCATTACATTTACTAAGTGGGAGATGAAGTGAATAAAACTGGTACTTAACAATTTCGAATTCTCTTTTAACAATAAAATTTTCAAATAATTGTTTGGCTCTCCTATGGGTTCACCGATCAGCCCGGCTACTACAGATTTGGTCATGAAATTTGTGGAAAGTAGTGTTTTAAGGTTATTTTAAACCAGATTTCTTTTACCGCTATGTATAAATGACATAGTCACGGCCATGCCCATCCCTACAGACAGAATAGGTGATTTTTTTAAAGCATTCAATAGTTTCAACAGCAACATAAAATTTACAATAGAGCTGGTGAGCAATAACAGATTGCCTTTCCTGGACCTAGTTAACTTACATAACACTGAAAAGGATATAGTCAGGTAGATAGACCTGAATTTTTACTCACATTTAACCTTAGAATATAAAAGGAACACAGTTACCTTACGATCTAATCAAATCCTTAAACTATCTGATATAATTTTCCATATTCTATTTTCCAACTTCTTAAAAAAACACTCCTTAACAATGGATACCCACGGTCCTATTTTGCACCGTTAATAAAAACGGCAATACTCAAAAATTCAATAGCAGATCCAAATAGCCAGAACAAGATTACTTCTCCAACAACCAATGAAAACCAAAATAGTTACTTTTCAATTCCTTATATCAGTTTAGTTATAAAATTTTTAGTAGAGTGCACAATAACTAAGGTAAAACTGTTTTTTATCTTTCAAAGACCCCATAAGCTTAGGCAATAATAGCAATGTAGTATATAAAATCGCATGCGAGTGCAATAAAGTATACATCGGACAAACACATCAGTTGTTAAATACCGGATTTTATCAGCACAAAAGGGACTCCAAAAAACTAGCGTTGAATATATAGTTTCTACCTTACTAGTGCCCTTTCAACCCACCTTTTTGATACTAATCATGAAATGTTTTTGGACAGTGTTGGGATACTAGAAAAAGAATCGAACCACACTACTAATAGATAATTCATATTAAAACGAACTCCGATAGCCTCAATAAACAATCTGATTGTGCTTATCTCCAAAATATGTACAAACATCTGATTTAGAGAAAATAAGTCACAAGTATTAGGTTGATTTTCACATTTTGGTCTAGTTGCGTATAAATATTCATGATATATTGAATCTGTGATAAATAAGTTTTTTAAATTACAGTACCTGGCCAAATTATTAGACCCACATCAATTCTGTTGGGAAATGTTGACTTCTGGCGACTTATGTATATCACTAAACAATTTTATAGCCAAACGAAACTATTATGTGTTAAGGTGCATTCAAAATACAAAATTTTACTTTGTACTAAATAATATTTGTACTAAAAGTAGAAATACATTTTTTTACTAAATTAGAAATATCTTTAAAAAAATATTTCTAGCTGAGGTAGCTCAAAATATTGAGTAGATGCATGTTCCATATTATTCACTCTACATTTTTTTCATTTAGCGTTTTGTGCTACCTAGGCTAGAAATAGTTCTCAGGGCATTATAAATTTAGATAATAATATTTAAAATTAGTACTTGTTGGTATACTAATTAGTACTTATTGTATTTAATAGACGAACACAGGTTATTTTTTTAAGTGGAAAATTTATCAAATGTAATTTTTATTTGTATATTAAAAGTTATAAGGGCAAAAATTACTTGTTGTAATAAGTGTTGTACTAATTTTATTCAGAATAATCTAAATTTATTTAATGCACTGAGAGATATTTCTAGCCTAGATAGCATAAAACGCCAAATGAAAGAAATTTAGAGTTAATAATACCGAACATGTATCCGCTCTATATTTTGAGCTAGCCCAGCTAGAAATATTTTTTTAAAAGATATTTCTAATTTAAGTACAAATATTATTTAGTACAAAGTAAAATTTTGTATTTTGAATGCACCTTAACACAAAATAGTTTTGTATGGCTAGGCTATAAAAATGTTTAGGGAAATTGAAGTGCATTGAAAAATGTATAGTCGCGGCTGCGTTGACTTTGAACTTTGAAAAATTTACGTTTTATTTTTAATAATTATCACTTAAAAATAATTTTTTTTTATAACATTTCAAAATATTTCTATAAAAAGTGACACTGTTAATCTAATAAAACTAAATTACAAAACTTTAATGTTAGAAAACGACTTTACATTTATAAAGTCCAAAGACAACGCAGCCGGTATGAAAACCACTTTATGGGCTTTAAAGTTTCCAAGTGACCGGAAACTTATTTGATTTAATACGTCGTTTGAATCGTCAATATTTAAAAATAAATTACATATACATTTATTTGGTGATCTTTAGCCAGATAGCCACAATTTTTTTTATTTATTTTAAAACGGCATTTCATTGTGGCATATCGAATTGAGAAATATATATTTAATTTAGTATTGTATAAACAATAAATATATAAAATAATAAAAATTATGTACAACGGGTAATTAAAGTTTAGGCTGATACATGAAGCATAAAGATGGCAGCATTAGACAATTAATGTTTTTTTTTAATTTGTAATTTATAAATGTTGTTTATAAATGTTGGCAGTGACGTTAATTAAAATAGGCTATACGTATACCAGAAAAACTTATAATTGTTCCTTCGATCAAAACAAAATTAGTTCAGAAAAAATGGAAATATGTGTATGCTATAAAGACAATATAATAATAAAAATAACTTGACGTCTTGCTGAGGTGAAGTTGTAGAGAAGGGAGCTTCAGAAATAGCTGGTATTTGTGACAAGCAAAATACAATCCTGGGAACGCCATCATTCTGCGAAAGTAGTTATCAACATCACCTGACCTAAATTTAAGTAAAGTACCTAAGTCCGCTATAAACTGCTCATAGGCAATAGCATCCGGATTTGTAGAGTTCGGTGGAACTCCCAACACAATATCATTTTTGAGTGACTGTTAGATAACGAACTCATTTTGATACCCTAAAATATCAATCCATTTTCACATTGATATCGTTGATTTTTGATTGAAGCTCTTGGCTGAGTAACTCTGTTCTCTGAATTATATCATTATTTGAAGGGCAAATAGCTTGGATTATATCCTTTAGATTTTCAATAGATTTCAATGACGTTAAACTCCAGGTTTCAGCAATTGCATTATTTTTTTATTTCTTGTAGATTCGGTTGGCGTAGATCTCATTTTCACCGTCGCACTATTTATTTAATTTTAATTTATATACAGCACATAAATACGCCACCGTATGACGGGTAGTACCTATTAGTATAGAAAATAACTCTGAGCCTAAACTTGTTATTCGTATGGATTAGTTACGTATCACTTTTTATACGATATCACGAATTTTTATACGGTAGTCAATTTGGATTACAGTAGTTAGTCACCTGTCACTTATGCGAGGTTTATTCTTTATTTATATAGAAATAATCAACTTATATACACAATCCACTATAATTCAGCATTTCGGAATGCAAGATAATACATGTTTTTCAGAACTATGTTGATGAAGAAATTTCACATTCTGTCAAAAAATTTAGTGAAATACTACCATCCGGCTGAGAGTCTCTTTATCATCTTAATGATGATAAAGAATATCTTCTGAGGACAAAGAACCAAGGGGCACGGTAACCTGAGGAATGACTATATGAGGTAGAATTCTTTTTTCAAATCAAACCGCTTAAGAACCTTGGCCCCGAAATATTTTTATATTTGCTGTGCAATAAAGGAATCAAACAAACACCAAACTTACTTGATCCTCAAAATTTATAATTATTCCGAGTTTAGATTATTTTATGAGTTTTTGTTGGTATATAGGGCTTACTTAAATCTATAAACCAATTGGTCAAACTAATGGCACAAATTAGACACAATTCCCACAAATTTTTTGTTACAAACTAAGCTAATTTAAATTATTTTCTAGTTTAAAATTTGTTAACAAACCGAAATGAATGCTTATTGTATTCATATATGTTACGCTCAGTCTATGTATCCCATACACGTATTTGCAACAAGCAAAACTCTCATGATGTACTGATAAAACTTTTTTTTTGTTTTTTTATAAAAATATTTTTTTTCATCTGGTGCTCGTAAAACTGAATTTATATTTTGAAATTCTTTCGAGAATTCAATGCCGTTCATTTGTAAAGTATGAATGTAGCTATTCCAAGATAAATACAAATTTAATACAAAAACTTTGTTCCACGCTGTGCAAAATGAAACGAGAAAATCAAACGGATGTAATGAAAAATTGTTACGGGAAAACTTTTGTTCTTGTCTCCTTTGATTCTGTAAGTACATAATATAAAAGTTGGTTCCTATTGAGATGATATATAAAGGATACACTCGTACTTGTATACAAAATACCATTGTTCTTGCTCGTATACTCGAAATTTTTCTTTTGACATACACGTATAACTGGTATGAATGAAACGAGAAATATATAGCGAATAGTTCCTGTAATACTTTTCAATTTAGAACTGTTATTTAAGTCTGGATATAATGTATATATGGTATGTTTAGTACAATAGTTTTTGAGGCAATTATTTATACTGTAGTATTTTGCCATACCAAATTTTATTCTCCATTGCATATAGTAGTTAATGTCACAAAGAACCAAGTTATATGTAAAGGTGATTAAATGTAACTTTCTCGAGGTTACATAAACAAAGTAATTTTAACATAAAATATATATTTTCCAATCACACAATAACATAATTTGATTGATTTTTCTAAATCGTACGAATAGAACATAAAACAGTGTGGCGTTATGTGTTAGATGTGAAGCAAAACAACCAATAAATATGTCAAAATATAAATTCAAAGCCAAAAAGCTTTTATCCAGATTTGGTGGAATAAAAAATAAACATATTAAAATAAAATCCGAATTCATTTTGAATTTATTGCAACATTTAAATAAGCTATAAGACGGAAAATAACATTTGCTTGATGCTGCACGAAAATAAACTGGAGAAAATATGGAGGCTTTTAATGTTGAGATAAACAACCGCACATTTTTAGATGTGTGGAGGTTTTTCTTATTAAGTGCTAACAAGTTATTTATATTAATATGGATTATTCATAATTTATTTTGTTTAATCTAACTGTCATTTTTAATGATATTATTAATATTTAATAGGGGAGGGGAGGGGGCCGGTAGACGAGAAAGAATATACGCATCAACTATCACAACAACGTCAAGTTACATTTGCGACGGTTAATACAAATTTGGGTGACTGTGTGGGAACATGATGATGATTAAATGAAATCTCGCACTCCTCACTCAACCACTGGTGAGAAAATAGCGAAAAAAAATAAAGAGTGTGTAAGTAATTAGAGTAAAATAATAATAATAATTAATTAAGTTCCTTACAGATGTTCAGGACTTGCGGCTCTAATAGGGAATGCCATATTTAGTAGGTAGTGTTGAGATGTACTTTAAGAATTTGTCACAAAATTAAAATGAACTAACAAAAATTATACTCTACTTAGGTGTCTGGAACCGGGTCAATTTCTATATTTATTAATTTACCTTTCCTATCATTCGGTATTGTTATGTATAAAGGGTGTACGGGAGCGTCCGGTGCTTTTCGTAAAATATAATGTTACAAAGTTAGCTTATCAATTATCATATTACTTTCTTAAGAAGCATAAAAAGTAAGTACAAGTACGCGAGGTGCACAATCATATCAAATTATAAAAATATCAACAAAAAATAGAAATATTAGTACTAACATTTTATCAGGAACTAGAATTGGGGTAGATTTTTCTCACGATTATAAATCTTAAGGTATTTTAGAAGTTGCACTCCTTTACTGTTTTTAGTACTACTACTTAGTTTTCTCTTGAATAATAGTTCACATCATAAATGCACACAATATAAATATAATTTTCAGAATAAGCTTGCACTAACCTAATAAAACAGTGAACTGTTCAGGCCATACGAGAAATCCCAGTTAATTCAAGATCGTGGACTAAACTGGCTGTGAAGCACTGCTTATTCTGATGTCCGATTCAACTAACATTTGGGGCGTTGCGGTCTTTGTTGAAGTTGGGGCTGTCCATCTCTCCAGAAAGGTTAACGCTTTTATTGCGCCGATACTTTCGAGACAATGACATCCTTAAAATAACTGGAAAACTTTTTATGCTCTCAACCTCTAGTTTTATAAATGAGCCCTGAAGAAAGAAAGTAATTTCGTTTATTGGAAAAACAAGTTTCGCAATGCAAGCGCCTGGTAATATTGCAAGAGTATAGGTAAAACTGTAGAGAGAATTTGACAGAGGTGTCGCTGGGAAGTTTTTGAGGTCACGAGGGGAATCTTGTTCTTTTAGAATGGTAATTATATGTGAAAATTTTTAATAGAACAAAAGAGGGTCCCAAGAAAATGTAAAATATCACTTTTTAGTGATAATAAGAGGTATTCACTATGGCCATTTTAGTGCGATAACACAAAAAAAATGTTATTTGGGACTTACATATTAAACACAACCCGTATAAAAACTTGTGGTGAAATTAATTTTTTTCAATCGAATATTTCCGTATCGTATACCGTTGTAGAGGAGTTGCAAATTGTAATAATTTTAGTTTTAGAAGAGTTGTTCAGAGATGGGCGATTACGCGTCGACTACTAATTTTTACGCGAATGCATCGACAACCGTCGACATTATCGACAACTCGCAGACAACGTCAACAACACGTCGACAACGTCGACAACTCGTAGACAACGTCGACAACTATTTTATGCCTGCAGTTGTTTAATGTTGAACTGTTTCCGTAGATTGTAGTTAATCCATATTATGAATAGTAATATAGTATACAATATATTTCAAAGTAGGTTAGATAATTTTACTATGTATCTTAAAACATATAAAATTAATTATTAGTTATATAAACCTTAATTAAGAATTGGTACAAGCAATCTCTGTAACAATAGAAAAATCATTTTCACGATAGTCACTTAGTCAGTTGGTACCAATGAGTAATTTATGTGATTTATTATCAAAATGTAACCTTTTTTTGATCTCTAGGTTAATTATAGACAATGGCTTATTTATTAACAGACAACAATATGATCAGACCGGCTAAATAAATGAGGAAATTAATCATTTCGTAGGTTGCCGACGTTGTCTATACGTTGTCGACGCCAAAAAAACAAAAAATTGCGAGGTAATCTACGTAATAGATTACGCGTCGACAACCGCGTAGATTACATCACGTAATCTACGTCGCCCATCTCTGGTTGTTATCGAATTTACCATTATAGCGCTATTTCCAGATATTCTTGCTTGTCCACTTGCGCACGAGGCTAGGAAGTAAATGGTCGGGTGAAATTCAGTTTTGAATAAACTTGATCAAGGGAGGCTATTAGGATGAAATATTATTCAACACCCTTATAAAATTTCGCTACTGTGAGTATTACCGTGCTGTATATCGTTGCAAATGTTTTGAATAAAGCAACAACTGACATAAATTGAAGGACATAAAATTACTTGACTTGGATATCATCCGGGATAAATTCAGACCCAAATATTTTTGTAATTAAATTTTTTTTAATGCAGTGAAATTATCCATTTCAATTATATTTTCTCCTAAAAAGAATGCTGTTCTAATTTTACCTTTACCAACGTCTAGCAATCAATTTGAAAAATTGTTGTCGGTACGAACTCTCATATTTGTTTTAAGGTGGCATATTTCAAATTTAGTCCATAATTCGTAAATTTTGGTGCATTATGGTATCAGATCGAGTCCCATAACGAGTTACTTGTAGGGTTTTACGAAAATCACCACCCATAACAAATACTTTACCCGTCATTGGACTATCAGTTTGTATAATATCTCTTAGTAATTTATCAATCGCTAAAAGCTTTTTTTTATAACATATTGAGCATTCATCAAATAAGATTAGTTTTGCATTTTCAATTGTTTTCCAATCGGGACTTCGATTTGTCATACTTGAAAATATTATCTCATGGGTACTTAAAGGAATCTTGAATAGTGAATGTATGGTCCTACCACCCGCTGAAAGTGTAGCTGTGGACCTGTGGACGCTCTAGATAATGCAATTCCTTGCGCTCAGTTAAGCATATTTCCTCTAACAAAACTTAGTTCAACGTTGTATAAATATGTTTTGCCAGCACCACCTGGACCATCTGGTGCACTCACATATCTTCCATCGAGATACTGAGTAATTTCATCATGATGAAAGGCTTCATTATTTGAAATTTAATTTTTTTCCCGATCGTGTCGCTTATGTATGTATTTATAAAGGTATTTTACTGACTTAACTGTTACACATACCTTAAAGTTAATATGACAATCAAAACGCAAGAGTAGATGGAATCACATAGTTATTCTTATGGTTTTACCACGAACGTTTTTTTTCAATAAACGTACCATTGTAGCTTCTTTTATTTAAAGGATAACCAATTACATTAGCAGAATTACAATCATTAAACGAAAAAGGATAATTGTTGGTACATTTACCATTGTTCATATACATGGAGCTGCAGGATTATAAGAACTTCATGGACCGTGAATCATATGCTTAGCAACTAATTGGTATAAACGTGGATTTAAATCAATTGCTGGTATTTCTGCACTTATTACTTGGTCAATATAATCTGGATCTGTATAATTTTTGTTTGATAGAATAACTAATATATGCGCACGTGGAAGTGCTCTCTTTTAAATTCTATAGTATAAACATAAGTCGAACACGGGCCAAACTGTTTACCAGATTATAATAAATAATAAATTCTTGAAGCTTATGAATAGAGATGCAAGCTATTAAATCTAGTATATCAGAAGGATTCTGGTTAGGATAAATACGTTCTTTAATTTCAACCCAACGGGATGCAGGATTACATGTCAAAGTAATAAATAAATCTGGGTTTTCAAACGTTCATACTATTGCCCATCTTGATAATTTTGCTGCATATATCTCGGGTGCGATAGAAGATAGTCCTAAAGTCGCGTATATCTATCATTTCGTCATGCTGGTTGGTTCATTCGTAGAAAATGTAATCTATTTACTTCCATCTTACAATAGTAATCCACAATAAATTGGTGAGTTAATTTCTGGCAGAGTAAAAAATGATTAACACCTTCCCTTTGTTGAAATATAAATGAATAATATTAAAGGAGATTGAGATTGCTACCATTGTAGCTTTAAGTGTGTCCCACCCACCTCCTCCATGTGGGGATATAATGGATATGTTAAAGGATCTACAACTACATCTAAAATACTAAGTCGTTGTAATCAATTTTCTGATTTTAAATAAACTCTAATATCTCTAAAAAATGGTGGTTTACCAGAATTCTCATGAGAATCATTGCTACTTCCTTTGCTACAGGTGGATTGTATCGTCGTTTATCAGCTGTTCGAACAGGCATAACCATATACATACCTCGTATACCATGTCCTCATGATATTATTCTCTCCTAAGTAAACATCTAGTTGATTAGGAAGTTCAGGTATATGTACATGGCACATTTTCGGGGAATTTCTTTCGCAGATTAGTTGCATCATCAATATCATAATCGTAAATTTGAGCGCATTTTCGTATCTCAATCTTATCTGGATATAATGCCGCCCGCATAATAATATATTTGGCCATGTATTCGTATGCAAGATGGCCCACTCGAAAACCTGTGAATGTTTGCAGACATAGACCATTGATAATGCGCCGTTGTATCTTCGAATATTAGTTTGGAAATTCCTTGATTTCGGGTCTGTATTTTGAAATAGATCGATTAAAACCTGGGGATAATTTTTATTTCTTCGGTATACGGCTCATTTTTTAACAATAAATTTGCCATTATAATAACATTTACTACACCCTGTAGATGTTTTTTTTTGGCATTAAATTTTCTCGCCCCACAATAACCACAAATAACGTTCAGCTATTTCATCAATTACATATGAAGATCCCCGAGGAGCAATTGCCAAATATTATATATTCAATTTGTCTGCGTCGATCATTCATTGATTGTCTTCTTTACCGCTGTCTTTTGTTAACAGCTTTTCTTTGCTCATCAGTCCTTTTTTTACTTCGGGTTTACCTTTCTTGGCTTTCTATTTCGATTTGTTCCCTTGTCCTGCTTTGTCTGCGGTTACGATCATGTAGGGCTCTTGCTGTTCTCCGCTGGTTTGTAATAGGTCTTTGTAAAAGTACTACATACCCCCACCGTATTTATTATATGAGCTTCAATTATTCTTTCATAATGGTGTATAATAATGTATTTAGATATACAGCAAAGAGAAAAATGGGGAAAACATAGTAAACATTTTTTGCCTGTTCACACCATGCATACAGCGCATCGCAACACTGCAACGGTTACACGATTACACTATGTTGCGTCAACAGTTGATATTCATCTATGTATAAGTAACATTTTATTATAAGCATACAATGAACAAAATTTGAACTATTTTGATTGGTTTTTTGTTTGTGTTAGTGAGTTGCAATTCGTTCACCATATAAAATTTTTGTTGAAATGATGCAACACAAATATTACCCCTTCATCAAAATTTGTTGGCAAAGTAGTATGAAACGAGGAAGTGTTGCGATGCGTTGTATATAATATGTAAACAGGCTAAATAACACATATGAATGTATATCTCCCGAGGCGCAGTGGTTAAGCTACTGCGTTTGGATCGGGAGGCACCGGGTTCGAATCCCAATCGGGGAGGGATGCAAAAGGGATTTTTCATCATCTGATTACGATCGGTGATGACGATGAACACATCTATGACCCCCTGTAGAAACACAAACTCTTCACATGTGATGCTATCATCCTAAAGAAAAAATACACATACAAGCCAGTGGCCTAAAGCCGACCCACTGGATATACATCAGGTAGCGGCATTTATCAGGGACATAATAAGACTTCATTACAGTTAAGAACCTCTAGGGACGCACAATAATAGACCTCAATGGTCGCAGTGCTCTGGGCTGCAAAGACACCCACCCTACATTAACAAACAAACAAAAAAAAAAAAATAAAAAATATCGTTGATGTCAGATCATAATCACGTATCTAAAAATATTGAAAATGGGTCGTACATGACTCTTGTCGATGAAAGTGACCAATAGTATTAACTTATTACGCAATTACGCAAAATATAGTTTAACTATTGGTCACTTTCATCGACATTGGTTATGCAATACGAATTTTAAACGGTTTTAGATACGTAAATTTTTTTTCAATTTTTTTAAATACGTGATTATGAATTGACATCAACGATATGTACTCGTATTTTGTATAATCATGGCCGGTCTCCACTTGTGTATTTTTCTCTTGACAAAAAATAAATGAAATTCGGCTCATGATCATGACATTTTTTGTACAACTACTAACATAAAGAATATAACAAATTTCTCTCTTTGAGAATAAGAAAAAAATTTGAATTTGGTTCCTTTTTCGATTAATATAATTTTTGGAATAATATCAAAGCAACCTTGATTATACAAGCCATAATCTAAAAAACGAAGCTTTTTTAAGGGAATTAGAAACGAGGAAAAAACCAAAATTTCCATAGTAAAACACACAAAACATATGGGAAATCACTTTTTTTCCTAAGACAAATTTGTAAATGAAAACGTTGCAAATTCTTAATTAAGATTTCTGAAATATTTTCATAAATGTTTGAATTTCAACATATATAAATCTCGTTTAAGTAAATCATTTTCATTTTCTTGTAATAACTGATTTATTTAAACCAAAATATAAAAAAAGTTCATAACAACAGCTTTCTGGTCAAATTAAAATAGAAAAGCTTACTACAAAACGTGTGCATTAAGTCAATATACATAGATGGCAGTGGGTAGCAAACATTTTGAAAAATCGTAACAAAAATTGCGACCTGGGGAAATTTGAGTTCAAAAATTGTAGGAAAAGCAAAACAAATTCAGAAAATATTAAGAACGTGTCAAATTGTGTTATTAAATAATTTTTTTTCGTATTTCTCTGCTAACAATTATAGACATCTAACGTACACTAGTAAAACTAAAGATAAATTTAGCAAGTATTATTTTAATTTGTCAGAGCCAACTTTGATATATTTTTCAAAATGAAATTTCGAAAAATTTATTTTAGAAATAATTTTATTTTAATATTTCTGCAGTTAATATTTACTTAATACCAATATACCCTTCTTATATATTGCTGCTAAAGATATGTAGAACACTTTTGTATAAATATTTTGTAACATTTTTGCTGTTTTCATTGAAAAACTTGAAGCTAAAAAACACCGTTTTTACTATGGATTCCTATGGAAATCAGTGAAAAGTTATACCACTAAAAAAGCTTCTAAAAAATACGTCATAATGATTATGGCTCTATACTCTAGAAGGCTCTGATAATATTCCCCAATTTATTATTTATGTTTTAATTTAATAAGACAATTTCTATTTTATTTTATTTTATTTTCCTCTAAAATTTATTAAAATGCTAAAATTTTCCCAGAAAATTTCATTTTGGTTGTCAACATTTTTAACATAAAATAACAAGAAATTGAGCATAAAATACAAATTATGCTCAATTGGCACAACGTCATGACAAAAATATTGAATATTCTAATCTTTTCCTCTCTTGACAAAATTTCAATGCGCATGCTCAAAACCATTTTTGTGTATTTATTTTGCAAAATGTACTAAAAGTTGTCACGAGAAAAACAAAGGACTAGATTTTTTTTTGTAAAGAAAAAAGTGATGGCAAAAGCCATCATGGCCGGTCTCCACTTGTGTATTTTTCTCATGACAAAAAAAATCTGGTCCTTTATTTTTCTCGATCCCAATCCCAAGTATTTTTATATCCGACAATTTTTGGATTTTTCTGACACTTTGCTGATTTCATCACCGACTTTTTTCCGAAATAATGTCCGACTTATTCTAAGATTTACTATGAAAGTTGGCCACAAAAATCGGAAAATGATGACAAAAAAAGTGAGGTTATGTCGCATAAAAAAATGGGCGTGGCTTACAATATAAACTTTGGCGGGGAAATTTCACTTTACATACATACATACATCCATACATATTTAAATAAAAATATTTTTTTTTTTTTATTTTAAAATTTTATATAATTTTTTTTATTAACACTTTTACATAATTTTTTCTTTATAAATAATTGTACATTTTTAAATTAAATAATAAAATAAAAACGAATTTAAAACAAACTAAAATGATACACCCGAACTAAAGAAAACGTCGCCCTCGCTATCATATCGCCGTGCATTCTCCAAGTCCCAATTCGCGCTATATTTCCATACGTACAAACTGTAACTGATATTAAAAAATTATTTATTAATCAATTATTCGCAAACACAAAAATAAAAATTATACCAACTAAAAACTGATCGCACAACACCGGCCACAGCAAAAATAAAAATAAAATTTAATTAAATGTAAAAACAAAACACATTAACACAACAACCATAATGGCGTGCGTCTCACACATAACTAAATATATGTAGTTGTAATTTATAAATACAAAATAAGAAAGTACACACCAACGCCAGCATCTTTGCTGTGTTAAAAGTTGGAAACCCAATTTCATCATTTTCCGATTTTTTGTACCAATATCACAGAAAAGAATGAACAGATATGGAAGTTCCATGCCAAGTATTTACATAGAAATATTCAATCAAAAAAATGTGTTCCTGCTCTAAGCTAACCAGTTAAGACAGGGAAAATATAATACAATAATATGTTTCGCTTCTCTTCTTTTTGTTTTTTTATACAAAGAAGAGAAGCGAAATATGTAATATTGAATTATATTGTCTCTGTCTTAACTGGTTAGATTAGAGCAGGAATACATTTTTTTGATTGAATATTTCTATGTAAATACTTGGCATGGAACTTCCATATCTGTTCATTCTTTTCTGTGCCAATATGCTGAAAAAAATTCATGTTTTCAGCTTTGTTATACTTGGGAAGTATAACAAAGCTGAACACATGAATTTTTTTTCCGCATATTGGTACAAAAAATCGGAAAATGATGAAATTGGGTTTCCAACTTTTAACACAGCAAAGATTGTGGCGTTGGTGTGTACCTTTTTTGTTTTGTGTTTACAAATTACAACTTTAGTTTTGTCTGAGACGCCATTATGGTTGTTGTGCTAAGTGCTTTTATATTTAATTAATTTTTATTTTTATTTTTGCTGTGGCCGGTGTTGTGCGATCAGTTTTTAGTTGGTATAATTTTTATTTTTGTGTTTGCGAATAATTGATTAATATACAATTTTTTAATATCAATTTCAGTTTGTACGTATGGATGGAAATATAGCGCGAATTGGGACTTGGAGAATTTACAAAAATGCACGGCGACATGATGGCGACGTTTTCTTTAGTTCTATATAGTATGTATATCATTTTATTTTGTTTTAAATTCGTTTTGTTTTTTTATTAATTAATTTAAAAATGTGTAATTATTTATAAACAAAAAATATTAAAAATATTATATAAGAGTTAATAAAAAAAAATTATATAAAATTTTAAAATAAAACAAAAATTTTTTTATTTAAATATGTATGGATGAATGTATGCATGTGAAGTGAAATTTCCCCGCCAAAATTTATATTATAAGCCACGCCCATTTTGTGTGCGACATAACCTATTTTTTTCTTTGTCATCATTTTCCGATTTTTGTGGTCAACTTTCATAGGAAATCTTATAATAAGTCGGACATTATTTCGGAAAAAAGTCGGTGATGAAATCAGCAAAGTGTCAGAAAAATCCAAAAATTGTCCGATATAAAAATACTTGGGATGTGACAATTTTTAGTACATTTTGCCAAATCTATATATATAAAAAGAAGTGTACATTTTGATTGTCACTCCATAACTCGAGAACGGCTTAACCGATTGCCATCACATTTTTAGGGAAGTTGCAGGGAGGAGTGATGATGGTTAGTTGATTTTAAAATCCAAAATCGGTCCAGCCATTCTCGAGTTATGATTTTTTTCCTGAAATGAACTCGCTCTTTGGAAAACAACAACAAATACACGTAAAATCGAAAAACTGCAAATATCTCGAAAACGGTGCGTCTGAGCGAAAAAATAAGGTCACTTTCCCCCCACACCCATGCACACACTTTGTGATCGATTGGGTATGGTCCCAGCCCCCCTCTTGAAAAAATTTTAATTCAACATTTGAAAAAAACAAGTTTACATTTCGGTCCAACCATGATCCATGGCCCTTGCGGTCAAATAAATATGAATTCACCATGCATAATCGATGGAAAATGTACAAAACGGTATCCAAGAGCATTAACTTCGGATACAATTACAGGTGACGACGAATACCCGTTGTACCGACGTCGGTCACCGGATTAAATGTGAATAAAAGCAGTGATATGGCTGTTTTTGGAGTAGCTGGTGACAATAGCAATGATGAAATCGCCCAATATCAAATGGGGCGCTACATTAGCACTAATGAAGCTCTTTGGAGAATTTATTCATTTCCAATTCATGAGCGATATCCTGCAGTTGTTCATTTGGCTGTTCATCTTGAAAATGGCCAGCGTGTGTATTTTACCGATTCAAATGTACAGCAGAGAGCAGCACAGCCACCAGCAACAACATTAACTGCATTCTTTCAATTGTGTGAAAGCGATGAATTTGCCAGAACGTTGCTGTATTCAGATGTAACGCATTATTTCACTTGGACTGTAAAGAAATGGCAACGACGTAAACAAGGAACACCTGTTGATGGCCATCCGGGTGTTTTTTTTTGCAGACACCATGGGAAGATTATACTCAGTTCATCCAAACAATGCAGAATGTTATTATTTGCGGTTGTTGTTAGTAAATGTTGTTGGACCACGTTCATTTCAACATTTGCGAAGAGTAAATAGTCATTTATGTGTGACGTATCGTGAATCATGTGAGCAATTAGGTTTATTTGAAAATGATGCGCATATCATAACGTATGTTATATGCCATAATCATATCAACATGTTTTCCATCAAATCCACTTGAATTGTGGAATAAATACAAAGATTTTATGGCAGAAGACTATTTGATTGGAATGCGTCATCACACAAGAAACGCTGATTTACTGATTTCATTGGAAATGTATAATGAGGCATTGATAGTGATTGAAGATATGTGCCTAATGATTGCAAATAAAGCATTAGGGCAAATAGGTTTGTCACCACCCAATCGTCCAATGTAGGATTTATTTGATCCAGAATTGCAACGTGAACAACAGTATGATCCCAATGAATTGCAAATATTTGTGAATTTGAGTATTCCCAAGTTAAATGGCCATCAATAACATGTCTATGATACCATCATGCAAGCTGCACAAAATGAAGTCAGTGGATTATATTTTTTGGATGCGCCTGGTCGTACGGGAAAAACATTTGTGATATCACTGATTTTGGCAGCCATTCGATCGCAACAAAAAATTGCATTGGCACTTGCTTCATCGGGAATCGCTGCTACTCTATTGGATGGTGGACGAACAGCGCACTCTGCATTAAAATTGCCGTTGAATGTGCAGGTGTGCTGATATTTATTGATTGATTACTTTAAAATTTAATCGATATTATTGTAAAATATAATTATTCTCAAATTAACAGGTGATTGAACATCCCACGTGCAATATTTCAAGAAATTCTGCGATGGCAAAAGTTTTGCAACAAGCAGCAATTATTCTTTTGGATGAATGTACAATGACGCATAAAAAATCGCTGGAAGCATTACACCGTACAATGCAAGATCTACGTCAGAATTAAGAAATTTTTGGTGGTGCATTGATATTATTGTCAGGCGATTTTCGTCAAATATTGCCTGTGGTACAACGATCAACACCGGTGGATGAGATCAATGCATGTTTAAAGTCTTCTCTTCTGTGGCGACATGTGCAAAAATTGACATTGAACATACATAAATATGCGCGTTCAATTGCACAACGACCAATCTGCAGATCGGTTCTCGAAGCAATTGTTAGATATTGGGAATGGCAAAGTTCGAGTCGATAATACAAATGGATTGATTGCATTGCCGAACAATTTTTGTACCATTCTCCAACTAACAGAAGAGTTCAATCAATTACCAGATTCAAGAAAAATTACCAGGTGCAGTGACATCATATAAATCTGTTGATAACGCAATGAATGCAGATGATGCAGTGAATTATCCAATTGAATTTTTGAATTCATTGGAACCACCTGCGGGCATCTGGTATGCCACTGCATTGTTTGAGTTTAAAGGTTGGCTCATCAATTATTTTACTGGGGAATTTAAATGCACCAAAACTGTGCAATGGCACAAGATTGGCAGTAAAAAAATTGATGCCGAATTTAATTGAAGCCACAATATTGACCGGAACAGCGAAAGGTGAAATTGTGCTCATACCACGTATTCCACTGATTCCAACAGACATGCCATTTGAATTTAAGCGTTTGCAATTCCCAGTGCGTCTATCATTTGCCATGTCCATCAATAAGGCGCAAGGACAAACGCTTCAAACATGCGGATTAAATTTGGAGGAGCCGTGCTTTTCACATGGATAGCTATACATGGCCTGCTCAAGAGTTGGAACTCCAAATTGTTTGTTTGTGCTCGCTTCAAATGAGCAAACGAAAAATATTGTATATCCAAATGTTTTGGATTGATATTAATAATTTTGAAATACAATGCATTCATTTCATAAAAAAAAATCTAGAATATTTCATTTCTTTTTTTGGTTGGTTGCAACGAAGTGCATCGGAGTTCGCTATATAATATAATTTTTACCAATTAACATTCTACTAATTTAATTACCAAATTTTAAACCAAACAAATTTTCAAATAAAGAACGTTACAACAAATTTATACGAATTTCATTTCACATAAAATATTTATTACATTTTTTAATAATATTCTTCCATCAGGTATCACTGTGCGGCATATAATACGAATCATCTACATTTATCTTTCCATTGTCATAATTTAACAGCAGTTTGCATTCCAATAGCTCATTAACAATATTGCCAAATCAATTTCCCGTTATAATGTTTACACTCTAATACAATGTACTTATTGTACAGATATACGAAAAATGAATTTTCAAAAACTAAATGCTGTGACATCTATTTAAATCGAGAGACAATACAAAAGAAAAGGTTCACTTAGGGCCAGCAAGGCTCAGCTAGTATTTAATTAAAATAGAATATTTTTTTAGATTTTGGTTTTTAACTGAATAGATTTTAGTTCTAGTTCTTTTGAAATTATATTTTCATATATTTGAAAATAAATTTTCCCTCACAGTCTACTAAAACATCTTATCAACAGACAAACAATCTTATCAACACAAAAACATTTTGTTTAATTTTAGTACAAAATTAAAAATATCAGAGTATCTTAGTTATATTTAATACTGTTACGGTGACACCTAGGATAGAGCAGAGTAAGTTAATTGATAGCGCAAAGTTCTACTGTACTAAACACGAATTTTCCACGATGAAAACTGTTTTAAATGGTTCTAAACTATTCTTATCGGAACAATCAAGAAATTTCGAGAAGTTTTGGTTAAATGAAAATAAAATGAAAATTAAAAAGTGATTTAAAAAGTGTTTTATAGTAGTGTGAAATAAAAGTTATAAGTGAACAGTAGAATTGTGCAAAAATTATAATAAGCGATTTTGTAAATTTTTGTTAAAAAAATTATGTTGTGTTAATTTGTGTGCTCAATAAACAAATTTGTTGGTGATTAATTGATGCCGTGTTTTTTTATAAGTCTCGATAGATCTCGATAGATCGCATCCAGATGTTCTCAATTTTCATGGTTAAACTGCAATTGATTCAGTTTATTTTAATCAAGAAAAACTTTTACTTCAACATGTTATCGTTTTTAATTCATTTCCTTGAATTACACAACTTATTAATTGTACATGAAAATCTTGCTTTTTATCCAGATATGCTATCGAGACTACAGATTTTCCATTTTATGAGTAAAGACACACATTAAAAATTTGTATTTTAGCATGGAAGCATACCAAAGTCAATTTTTAGTACATCTATCATACAATAGAAAACTAGTAGCTGGTTTATATGAATTTATTCTTTTGGTCTATTTTAAAAGACAGAAGATGTACGTTAAAAGTATTAATTTTTTATTATTTCCTTCCATTATGAAGAAGAATATTCAAAATGTGTTATTTAATGCTATTTACCGCAATCCATAAGTTTTTTTGGGCGAAAAAATGGAAAAATCGAAAAATGAACCTGTTTATCATTTTTCGTAAAAGTTGCTCAAAATTTAAAAGATCATAGCAACTATTTTGAAAGAAAAAAAATTTTAGTAGGTCCGTCTCATTTTTTTATATGGATAAAATGTATTCACACTTTTCCTCATGTATTTATTGACGACTGGTAAAGTTGAAAAAGCGCCTTAAGCGGACGATAGTGAACTACTAGACTTCTAATAACAAAAATTTGCAATATGAAGTTATATGGGAATAATGTCTATTTAATTTGAATTGTTGTTTATTAAAAGTGTGATGGTTGGAAAATCTAGTTAATCTATTACATAGTTTAAAGTGTGATTTTTGCATATTTGGTTCATTTGGTGCCACTTTTTCATTTTAGATGCCAAAAAATTATGCTTAAATATTGCATAAATTTGATATTAAGCCACTTGATACTAAAATCATAACTGTTTTAAAAATATTAAATTTTAGTTTGTAATTATCTGTTAAAAATGTGATAAATATGCTCTAATTTAGTTTGAAAAAGGTTTAGTGAATCAAAAATGTATTTATAGTGAATTTAACATTAAATTTCTGCAATTTCTAAGCACGGTTTTCGAGCATTTAAAACGATAAAGCTGTTCCAAATTAATCAAATATATAAAAATTACACTTTTAATAAATAACAATTAAAATTAAATAGACACTATTTCCATATAACTTCATATAGCAAATTTTTGTTATTAGAAGTCTAGTAGTTCACTAATGTCCGCTAGAGCACACCATACCAGTCGTCAATTGGTTTTTTTTTATTTACAATCCAGTGATTCGAACCTTGATTGACAAGAAAAAAACGTAAAAATTAGTGACAGTGAGATTCCAGAATTAAAGAAGAACTTGAGAAACGTGGTTTGCTCACTGATGGTAGTAAATCAGTGTTACAAGCGCGACTACATGACGCTATGTGGAAAGAAGGGTTAAACGCTGATCAGCATGATTTTGGCGTGGAAATAACGGATACGTAAAACGGCAGCCGTAGATAAGACAGGAAATGAAACAAAAGTAGAAGTAAAGTATTTCTATTTCAATTTTAATTCTTATTTAAAAAAAATGTTTTATTTATATTTTAATTTCTGCCAACATTGATCAACGACGACCCTTTTACAAGAAACTAATAATAATTTGGATGGGGACAAAATTCCAAAAAAAAAATTACATTTCCATTATTCCAAAAATTAAAGTAATATTTATTTTAATTTTCCAAAATCCATAATTCCAAAAAAATAATTCCAAAACCGAAAATTTGTCCGTGAGAGTTAGTGAAGCCCTTAGCCTCTACAATTCTATTAAGGGTTGGTCACGTATCACTAATACGTGTCATTAATAGATTCTATATAATCCGCTCCTACGTGTGTCACGCAGTGCGACATGTTTGCTGATCCCGGCTCCTACGTCCCCCGAAGTTCAAATCTAAAACCCCTCGGAAGGCTAAGCGGTGGGGGAGGGGAGCGCAGCGACCTCCCGCGTGCCCGTGAGAGTTACCGAAGCTGTTAGCCTCTACAATTTTACTCATACAACTCATGCAATTTATTACCCTGAAAAATAGAGAAAATCTCGCGCTCGATTTTATCTGTTTTCAGTAAAGTGGATTGGAGTGGAAATTTTGGAATTTTAGATTTGGAATTTTTCAATGTTGGAATTTTGGGTTTTGGAATTTTGAATCCTGGAATTTTAGGTTTGGAATTTTACGCCTGGAATATTCGGTTCTGGAATTTGAACCCAAATCCATAATAATTTTATTGTTATTGTATAATTCTTATTTTTGATTTTGAAAACTATCACTTTAATTTAATTTTTGTTTTACAAAATGTTTCTTTGTAAACCTTGTAACATTAGAGTGTAGATATCACACACGATGTCCTTGAGGGTATCTGTCACTATGATTTCATAGTAATATTCGAATAATATATTATACAAAAAAAGCTTTTCACAACCGAAACACTATGGGATTTCTAATATAAATAAGCCAACAATATTAGGTTCTGATATTTTAACAAAAGAAAAACTTATAAATTTTTGCCGCAGAGATGACACATTTACCAAAATTTTTGGGGTTCTTGTGGAAGATCTAATTGAGCACAATTGTTCAACTTGGCGTTTATATATTTTATTAAGGGAAATACTATCAATAAAACACTTTCAAATTCAGTTCACCATCGTGAACATCTTTATTTGAAAGGTATCGTCGAATTTATTACTGATCAAGTAAATAAATTAATTTAATTTTGTTTCATTTCGAATTAACGAATTAGTTCGTTTTGTACACAAACTTAAATCCTGATCTGGTTGCTTTATTAAATATTATTTTTAATATTTTGAACTTAGAAATATTTTACAAAGCTATAATTGACATATTTTATAAAATTATCACTTACCTGTGTTATATTTAAAAATGTAATATTATCAGTGGTGGTTAGCAAGAGAATTCGTTATCATATTATCATGATTTTATATTGTTGCATTTTTTTTGTGATTGAAACCCTTTTTAATTGGAATAAGTACTTATTACTTCCGAAAACCTTAACACATTCAATGACACTTGTCATGTGCATCCCGCTGCATTGTATACCACAAAATATAATTGATGAAAAGCATAAACAAAACAAATAATTAAGTGATAAAAATTATATCAAGCAAATTAAAATGATCGCGTGCACACTTAGTATATTATTTTATGTATGTTGACTAAACGTATTTTTAAGAATAAAAAAATTATTTTATGTTTCAACCAGTTTGCGTGCAAAAATAATAATTCAATTATTGATGACATAAATTTTAATTAATTTCATATCACAATGTAATTTTTATAAAGCATAATGTTATCATTTTTGTAGTATTATTTTTTTTTTTAATTTTGTTAATTATAATATCAAGTTCATTGATTTTCTAAATTCAAATATTTTCATGTATATAGTACAGAAGTTAAATAGTGTTAAAATTTAATTTAGACACAAATATACAGAATAGCGTTTCATACCAAACACAAATCATACACAATATAATAATATAAAATACATAAAAATATATATACAATACAAATAAAATGAAATTAATTTTTAAATTAATTATTTTCTTTTACAGTGTTTTTTGTTATTTATTTATATATTGTAATTATAACATAATTTATATGCATTTTTTGTCATAACAATTTATTATCAAGACATAATTTTGTTTTAACATATTGGTTATATATAACATTCCCATAATTCATTTCATATATAGTCATAATCATTATACATAGTTATAATTAGTATATTAAAATAAAAATTAATTTTATTTTAATTATAAATTTATGTAACAAAAAAAAAAAATACAAAACAAATAAAAAACGTAATAAATAAATAAATAAAAATCTACATAATTATGATAGCATAACTCGTGCCAGCTGGGATTACCATAAAAATTAATATAATATGTTGATATTTTTTTTATTGCGTGCGGCAGGTTTGATATAATAAAAATAAATAGTTTAATAATAGTATAAATATATTAAATAAAGAAAAAAAAAATATTTTAATTATTATTATTAAAAATTAATTAATTTTTATATATTCTATATAATATAAAAAAAAATTGTATCAATTTAGAGAACATTTTTAATTTAACTATTTGCAATTAACAAAGCATGGAGAGTAACTATAAATTAAATTATAACTTATTCCTACAAGTATTCGTTAGCTAAAATATGAGTTCGGAGCATTTTTGACGTCTGTCAAATTTTTAATTTTTTACTACAATAACTTAAGTATGTACAATTTCTGAAACAAGATGTGTTTTAATTTGAATTATTATGACTATAAGTGTACTATGAAATTATATAAATTAAGTGTAATCTAAATGTTTATAATTTATTCAATTAAATTTGTTAAAAATAATTGAATGATACAACTATATTTTATTACGCCACTGTGCCTCCCTTAGTACAAACGGCAACGTGAATTTTATAACGAAAGAAAAGCAAAGTGGAACAAATGAGTTGGCATTTAAATCGTGGAAGAAAAATAAATTGAGTTTAGCGCTGTTTACTACATTTAAAATAAAATAAAAAGCCAATAAAAGGCATGAAATAAAAATAAATAGATTTGACTGAGTTTTTCTTTAAAGGTATAAACAGAACAAGAGCGACAACTACAAGCGATATCGCTTGTCAAATTAGAATACATAGAAATCTTATGCTGCTCACAGAACCAATATCGCCAGCGACGACGGCATTCTCGACGAATTTTTTTAGAATCTATTTCTATTTTTGTCGCCAGCGATACAATGCTGCCAACTGTTTTTTGAGTCGTTATATTGGTATCCGAAAACTTTTAGTTGTCATTTTGTTCCTAACCTTAATGTTTCCTAACCTTAATTTATTAGTTTTCGATCGAAAAAAAATTTGCAAAAGATATACCGGTGATTTTGCTAATTGTTATACAATAATTTAATATAATGTCATTCAAGGAGAAGTTAATAGAACTGGTTAGGGCCAAGCCAATTCTATATGATTTAAAAAATTTAAATTATAGAAGATCCGACATTAAGGAAAAGATTTGGAGAGAGATTGCTGCTAACCTCAAATCTTCAGGTAAACATTATGAATTTTGATTAAATTCCTTTGCGCAAATCTATTTTATGTGTAATTAAATAATTTCAGAACAAGTGTGTAAATCCAAATGGAAGAGTTTGCGCGATACGTATCGAAGAATACGCCGTCAAATAGCAACTTCTAGGAGTGCTCCAAATGAACCCAGTGACGAAAAGCACACAAATAAATAAAAATACTTTCAACAAATGAACTTTTTGTATAGTATAGATGATCAAAGAAAGTAAGGTTACATCATCATTTAGGTTTAAATTTATTAGTTAATAACCAAAATTAATAATATTTTTAGCACTACTGAAAATTTTGAAATGGTTAATGAAAGTTATTGTGAGAGCTACGATTTTAATGTTGACAATTCGGTTGATTTAACGGATTTTGATAACAATGATCCAGATGTGGGGCTCGATGAAATTGTTTGTTCCACTCCGGCAAAAAAACGTGGAGTAACTGCCTCATCTTCGAAAAGCGACGTACATACAAATTTCCTAAATTTTTTGGATGTCGCAGCTAAGGCGGTTAGTCAATTAGATGAGCCAACCAAACCTGTCAGTTCAACTTCGTTGTTATTTTCATCATTGGCAGTGAAAATAGAAAAAGCTCATTTACCTAGAGTGGTGTTAGACGAATTGGATATGGAAATATCAAATATTGTTTACCAAAAATTACGTGAGCATTATAGATACACACACTCGGAATCGTCGACAAGTAACTGAGTTGGTCTTTTTATAGACACGTATATACGTCTCTTAATTCGAATGCTTCACGGGTTGAGCGATTTCCTCTAAAAATACGGTGTTGCTGTAGCTCTTCACCCTCATCGCGCCAATCTCCAGGAATACTAATTCCATTTTGTTCCCGGTCTATGTAGTCCTGTGGGCAATATAACTCGCTTTTTTGTAATATTAAAAAGTTATGCAAAACTATAGTAGCCAAAATAACTTTCTCAGCATTTTTTGGATGTAGACTCAATGTGGTGCCTAGGATTCTCTATCTATTTGCTAATATTCCAAAAGTATTTTCAATTCTTATTCTCGCACGCGACAATTTTTTGTTGAACTGCTCTTTGTCTGCCGATAAACAATTACCAGGGTATGGACGCATTAAATTCCTTTTTAAGGGAAAGGCGGAGTCGCCGATAAAGTAGTAGGGGAAGTCTATGATGGAATTTGGTAGCATTTTACTTTTGGGAATTTTAAGAGACCCGTCTGCTAATTGCTTGCCAAAACCGCTATTTTGAAATATGCCGGAATCGCTCTGGCTACCGTAGGCCCCACCGTCGATAGCAGTAAATGAGTAGTTTGCATCGCATACACCTAATAGTACCATGCTGTGGTGTCCCTTATAATTATAATATAATGAACCACTTTTAGGCGGACATTTAAGATTGACATGTTTGCCGTCGATGGAACCTATGTAATTTGGCATTCCGGTCTTGGTTTCAAATTCTTCTGCGATTTTTGTCCATTCAAACAAATTCGGCTTGGCAACATAAAATTCACTGATTTTCCATAAAGCATCACAAGTTAATAATATTATTTCTCGGACGGTGGAAACTCTCATTTTAAAGCTCCATGCTAAAACTTGCATGGAACATCCATGCGCAAGATACCTTGGGGAAGATACATTTTGTTATGTTTTTAAATTATAGATAATATTTATTTTTCTTACATTAGTGTTACAGCTAATTTGGATTCGACACTTATTGGTTCTCTATGGGAGTACTTCTGCAATTCTGATTTTACTAGATTAATCAACAGCTTGTAGTGCTCAATACTCATACGCGTCACTTTTTGAAAATGCTCTGGGTCATTTGCTTGCATTTGAAGAGAACTTCGGCGAAAAAAGTCGTGATTATCTCTGTTCAGATTAACACTTCTCACCCACCAACGCCTACGAGACACTATCGAATTATAATATTCGTAGGTCAAATAAACAATATAAATTATGTTCACCAATTTTATAATTTTAATCAACTCCATATTTTTATATTTAAACACGAAATATTCCAGGTTATGTTGTTTGTTATGTTATTTTGTTTTGAAGTTTGTTTTATCGTCGATCGCTGACGCTCTTTTGTGTTTACTAAGGCGACTTCGCCGACAGACAAATTTATTTTATCGTCGTCGCTTGTAGTTGTCGCTCTTGTTCTGTTTATATCTTAAGTGAGAACAGGCGCTCATGGCAATTTTGTAATATTTCTAAAACTAAATTTTGCTCAACTGTAGGTTGGCCATGACTTTTGAGTCACGTGATTGTTTTGCAATTTAAATTAAATTTACAGTTTACAGTTTAAGGCTGTATGGTACTCAAAAAAAATTTTTGTTTTGGTATCGATATTTAAATGTCCAAAAATGGGTCTATGCTGGGTCTATAATAAAAAAAAATATCGTTTTGTTTTTTTTTTGTTTTATTTTGATGTAAAATAAATATAACTTTATGTCGACTTGTCTTATATCCCTTTTTTCCAGAATAGAATTATATACTATTTCGGTTATTTATTTTCGTTGTTTCTATGGCAACTCAGTATACAATTTATTGTAAAACGATAAGATCCTGGACATTTACCATTTTTGGGGGTTAGCCATCTCGTAGAGTAAAAGGAAATCAAAAATTAGTCGAGATCATACCCCTTTTTGACAATAAAAAATATATTTATCGATACTGAATTTTTGCGTATCGATAAATATATCGAAATTCTTAGTATTTTGATTATATCTTTCTTATTTTACTATTAATCTTTATAATCGTGAATTAATCCCTCAAAAATATCTTTCTGCATAGGTCAATATAAAAGATATACATGGTTTAGCGAGAAAAACTTAAGAAAATTGAATTTTCCGTGAGCACCATTACCCAAAATTTCGTCAACTTTGAATTTTTATTACGGATAAACTATAAATAATTTTGAAATAATCCTGTATTAATCCCTCAAAAATACCTTAAGCTTTATCAATAAAAAAAAAAATTTGTGAATTGATAAATATTTGTAGCCACAAATTGATTTTTACGATACCCTTATTTTGATAAAATGAGTACCATACAGCCTTAAATTAAATTCCAAGTGAGTGATGAAGTGTACATTTTGTGAGTGATTGTGCATCGCATCGTATTCGAAAGAATATCCAAGAGATGCCGGATGGCGTCATGATATCCTATAATTTATTTTTAGTTTAGAAATAATTATGGCTTATTTCGATCTATTTCACAGAAAATAAGAGAATTTTAAAAATTCGTGTATTAAGAACTGGCTACCTTGTAAAAACTTCTACAAATTATATTTCAGCAACACAAATAGCCGATCAAATGATACATAAATGTGTAGTCGTTTTCACAACAGAAAGCGGAACATATAAGTTTTTATAAACACTATTACTGCTGAATTTTCAGCTTTCTGTTTTTCGGAATCATTTTGCGATCTACAATCATCTTTGATGAATTTCTCATTGATTGAGTTAAATTATTTGGTGTAAAATTTTGACAACATGTCTTTTGACATGTTAAACTTTTCGCTAACCGATATACAGTGGATAAAATAAATAATCGTTACTAACAGCCACATTACTGGAAGTAGTTACGATGTTTTTAACTCTACCGTTTTAAATTATGCTATGCCTTTTAGACGGAAATTTTGTTGAAATTCTATCCCGTCATAAAAGTTCACTGCATTGTGGATCTTGTCCCGAAAACGAGTGAGTATACTTTGTGTCATTTCTTTATTCACATTTATAATAAGACTCACTTAAGGCTGTATGGTACTCATTTTACCAAAATAAGGGTATCGTAAAAATCAATTTGTGGCTACAAATATTTATCAATTCACAAATTTTTTTTTTATTGATCAAGCTTAAGGTATTTTTGAGGGATTAATACAGGATTATTTCAAAATTATTTATAGTTTATCCGTAATAAAAATTCAAAGTTGACGAAATTTTGGATAATGGAGCTTACGGAAAATTCAATTTTCTTAAGTTTTTATCGCTAAACCATGTATATCTTTTATATTGACCTATGCAGAAAGATATTTTTGAGGGATTAATTCACGATTATAAAGATTAATAATAAAATAAGAAAGATATAATCAAAATACTAAGAATATCGATATATTTATCGTTGCGAAAAAATTCAGTATCGATAAACATATTTTTTTTTGTCAAAAATGGGTATGACCTCGGCTAATTTTTGATTTCCTTTTACTCTACGAGATGGCTAACCCCAAAAAATGGTGAATGTCCAGGATCTTATCGTTTTATAATAAATTATACATTTTAACGTACTGAGTTGCCATAGAAACAACGAAAATGAATAACCGAAATAGTATATAATTTTATTCTGGAAAAAAGGGAAATAAGACAAGTCGACATACAGTTATATTTATTTTACATCAAAATAAAACAAAAATACAAAACGATATTTTTCTTTATTATAGACACAGTTTAGACGCATTTTTGGACATTTAAATATCGATACCAAAACAGAAATTTTTTTTGAGTACCATACAGCCTTAATGCTGGTTTATAATTTGTATTCGGATTGAAATAATTATGTTTAAAGACTTCGAATGTATGAAGTAAGGAATGTGTCGAGAACTGTCTTTTGTATAAATGTATGATGTGTGTTTCGGTTAAATGTTATAAGAGTGGGTTATCATGTAAATGATTTAAAACAAACCATGAGGATTTCAGAGTTTAATAATTTTTATTTTATTTTAAAGTATTATCTAGTAATAATTAACAAATTTGATCTGGATTTTTAGAATATCGGAGGAACCTAATCCAGATTTCCAGAAAATTTAAGCACCCAGCGGACATAGTTTAGAAATTATGTTCTTCAATTATGACATTATGTCTTGATTTTTATCATCTTAATTCACATGAACTCCAGGTCGGACTTCGTACTTTAGAAATTAATTAGGCCTTATCATATTTTTGATTTAGGTTACTGGTGGCGTTAATTCCAATTTATTCCAGGATAGCATCCAACAATTATAGTTGCAGCTGCGCTAATCTGTAGTTTAAGTTGCGATAGTGACCAGTGTGGCGGAAAGGATTTTAAGTAGCTGATACTAATTATATTTATTATGTTAGATTATCTCCGAACTAATGTTGATAAGTTTTAAGTAAAATTTAAATTAATAATGATTACAATTTAAGAAGTGTACAGAAATCTGATCCAGCAAAATAATAAACATTATTTCAGAATACAGCTGTTAGTCTAATAAACTTCAAAATTAAGTTTAGATAGTTAATAATTCGATTTAGACAGCTTTTAATTAATTAATTTCCAGTGGCGAGTTCTGCAAACTGAAACAGATACTAATATTAACATTAAAGTTGTGTAGTACTAAAAGATTAATTCATAACAGGTTTATAGAAATTAAATAAAACTTAAATTTAAAGGAAGGAAGTAAAGTGGTGGGAAATATAAAAGGGGTAATTGTTGATAACTAATTAATATTGAATTTAGGATGCCAATGATTGAGCGCAGTTTTTTTAGAAAAAATGTAAATACTAACAATTTACTGCCAATGTGTTTGTAACCGGGTCGATCTCAGTCCTATACTAACAATCCTATCCAATCCTTCCAGGTTAATGTAAAAAAGGGTATACGGTGGGCCCGGCGTCAAATTTAATACCGGGAGATCTTAATGCTTGGTCGTACACTCAAAATCAATCAATAAAAAAAAAAAGAATTTTTAAAGCTAAATTTTTCCCAACCATAAAAAACCAAAAGGAAAAAAAAAGAACAGCGCAGATTATCGTTTAATCAATATCATGATTCCGAACGGTGCATTTCAAACACCAATGAAAGAACATTCTCTAACAACAACGATGCATAGCAGTTCGTAGACACCGGATATTACAGGCATGGCCGACACAATATCCAGCAATATGGAAGTTTGTCAAAGTATGTTAAACCGTGGCAGTAATTCGAAAGTCCTTGAAGACTTATAACAACGACTGTGTGCGAGAAAATGTATTAAAATAACGATCAAAAAAAATTCCATGTTCACATCCTAACAATATGAACTTGAGTCAAAATGTAGAGGATATAACTTCAAATCAAGTACCACACAAAACATGGCGAATGAGTGAGGTTGTATAAAAAGTGTTGTTGAAAATAAAATTCTGAAATATTTCAAATCAGATCAATTAATTAGTAAATTGTATTTCTGGTATTAAATAATAAGTTCTATTTGTAATTATAATAATAGTTTGTGTGCTTGTCTAAAACAATTTAGTTTATGTTAAATGGTTGGTAAAATGATCATGGTGCACATAATACAATCAAGTGATAATAGTTTGAACTCATAAATGCTGTCTATAAGTGTTGTTGAAATAGATTCTTGAATAGTTCTACTCAGATTAATAAACTAATAAATTGTTATTTCTGGTGTTTATATAACTAAAGTTCATATTGTACATTAGTAAAGTTTGTGTTTCTGTTTTGTAATACGATTTTTTACGGTAAATGGTTGATGTGTCAATGAAGTGATAACAGTTTGACTCATATAAACTCATTAATAATTGAGTGCTACTATAAGATGGAACTTAATGAAATTCTTAATATTAGTACTCCATCTAATACGCATCATGCAGGCTATTGCCAAACTAGTACACAGAGAAAAAAATGCGCTGTTATTTTCAACAATTTTCATTTTTATTCCTCAAATACGAAAAAGCAATTGATAATAACAACAAAATTTTTGAAATTGTCAAATTGAAGATTAAAATATTTAGCACAAATGATTCCTCACAGTTGAAAATAACTACAAATTGTTATTATAAAAAGTCATAAACAGTTAAATATTTAACTATTTTAATTGTTAACGGAAATGTCTTATGTTTGAAAATAAATATTGAACTCGTTGTTATTAAAAACGTGAACTGTGTATTGTATTTGCGACAACGATCTGTTGTTAAATTTAATATATCCACAGTTGCAATTACACGCACACAAACAAATTAAATTATATATTTAGAAATTTTGGCGTGTGTATAAGAAAACGAAATAAAAATCCCGTTAGATTTTCAAAGTGTTTAGTTTCAAACCAAAATTTAAGTGAAAGGACGTAAAATATATTTTGACTTATAATTTAGATTTATTTATTTGTGAATTTATAATAAAAGTGATTATACTGTTTAAATTCAAGCCATAGTAATTCTTAATTAAAGTATTCAATATGTTAGAAGATAACACAAATGATGACATATTGCTCGTCGAACAAAATGTAATAATAGAAAACGTGGTTGATATCGAAGCATACAATTTGTACAAAAATTGGGAATTATCTGATTCAACAGTAACTTTATTATTTGATTGTGGCATCAATAATTTGCAACGTTTATCTAGAATTAACTCGGAAGAAATTAATAAAATTTTTAGTGAAAAATCATTAACTGGAGAACAAATTGATTTCCGCTACAATTTACAGAAATGGCGGACGGAGAATGGGGTAAGTTGTTTATTTGATATGAATTTTGTGTTCATTCTCTATTATGTTTTTTTATGTTTTTTCCAAGTTTGAGTGTATATCGCCTAAACCAGAAGACCATACAATTTCCACAGTATCATCATGGGTTGCCGAAAATTCTAACATTGCCACATCATCTTCATCCTCTACATCGTCGGTTGAAAATATTTTACAATCATCAATATCAGGAAGAGATATTCTCGTCGGTTATAATTCTAGTAAATCTTTGTCACCAAAACAACAGACTGCACTAGTACGATTAATAGTACAACATCAAATGGCAAATAAAGTGCAAATGTCCCCGAAAAAAATGCTAGAATTATCTAAGAATATAGTGTCTATATTTACAACGGAAAATAAGGTATTGTTAATAAATAGTATGACATATGTATATTTTATCTCAATCTTATAATTTATTTTTCACTCTTAGGAAACATACTATATTCCAAGAAGTAAAAATAAGCCACCATCTGGAAAACTGTATGACCGCTATTTTAATATGAATTCTAAAAAAAACAGCGGCCGGCTTTCGATTGAGCAGGATTCTACTCTTCCTTCATCTCCGCTCCCACTGTCTATTATACCAGAAAGTAATGATATTTATTTATTTGCTAAGGTTTATGAAATTAAATTATATGTTTAAATTTATTTTAGATGAATATAATAAATTACAAAATTGGTTACTCCATAATACGGATCCATGGGAAATTATCTGTAATAAATGGGAACAAACATCGGCATCCCGATTGCTAGAATTCAAAGCAGTTCAAGATAAAAATATATCTGAATTTATCATTAAGTCGCCTCGATATAAGGATGCATTTGGTTATCAATTAGTAGGTTAAACACTTATGTATGTTAAAATGACAATTAATATTGAATTTTTTATTTTAGATTGATATAGATTTTAAAACTATCTATCCAAGTAAACATAATTTACTTCTTGAAACGTTTGAATTAGCAACACCAAAAATTAAAAAATTTTTGATTGAAAATGTAAAGGACAAACTTAATAAACATCTCATATCACAGTTAGAAGAAGAAATTGACAAAAGTAAGTTTTATAAAATCGATTTAAATTCTACATATTCAAAATTAGTAAACTTATATTACATACATCATTTTTGTCTATTTTCTACCATTCTTAGATGCAGAGCATTTCATAATTATAATGCTACTAAACGCCGTACTCCTACCTCCAAGGATAAGTAAGGATTATAAACCATCGATATCGGATGCCCAAGAAGATATTGCCGTTCATATATTTTGCATCAACGATTTAAAAAATAAAATTGAAGAATTGAAAATGAATACACAATCAGTACAACCTAAAATAATTACTGTAGGAGAAAATGTAAGCCAACCAAAGTTCTTTTTTGTTTACTATGACGATATAATCTATAAAATACCAACATTTTTGAAGTGTTTGGATATAATTATTAAACTATGTTACGTATTCGATTTGAAATATCCACAAAAAAGCAAGTATATATGGGTATTCCTTCAAGAATATTTCTTTGATATTTTTGAGGTAGAAGAAGCTTATCCAAAAATAAAAAATTTTATAAATCAGCTTAAAAACCTTTCGTTTTAAAAATGACATTACTAACTTGCTTTTTATGTGGATATACTTCCTACAAATCAGAACTTTTATTTCAACATATACGACTTGTACATAATCCACCGATTAATTTTAAATATAGATGTTGTCAAAATTCGTGTAACGGAAATATTTATCAAAATTTTTATAAATACCAAAATCATATACTTAAACATGAAAAAAAAATTGAATTAGAAAGCAATTGTGCCGGAATGGTAACTTTAAATAGATTAGAAAACTCAGTAGATGATATTTCAGATAGAGAAACTGAAGAAAATAAAACAGAATTAGAGGAATTACAATTAAATAATGAAGAGAATACTGCCAATGATATAATTGATTTAAACCTTTTAATTAAAAATGCTGAAGAGAACGCAATTAAATTTTCTTTAAAGCTGCATAATAAATCAGAATTTTCTCGCAAATCAGTTTTAGAAATTCAAAATAGTATTTCAAATTTTATTACTAAACCATTTTCTGAAAATTTATCTACATTCTTCAACTATGTTGATAAATCAAAACAATCTGATTTTAAGTGTTTGTTAAATTTTTTAGAAGTTCCATTCCAAAATATTGACTCGGAATATAAATTTTTACAGAAAATTGAATCCATGGGCATTTTTAAACCACCATTGTTGTTTACCATAAATAATGAATTATCGGAAGTTTTGGATTCTGGTAATCCAAACCTTGGCGAAAACAAAGTCCAAGGATGTCTATTAAATATAAAATTTCAATTAAAAAGCTATTTAGAGACGGAAAATATTTTAGAAATCTTATTAAACAATTTGAAAACTTTAAAATCACGTGAGAATATAAACCATTTTGTTAATGGTATAAACTGGCAAAAAAAGATCGCTTTATTTGGTGACAAAATAGTATTTCCAATTTTTTTGTATTTTGATGGGTTTGAGGTTAATGATCCTCTTGGATCTCATTCTGGTCAATCAGTTTGCGGAATTTATTATTCTATTCCAATTTTACCGCATCATCAACTTTCTCATTTGAACAATATCTTTGTAGCTGGATTTATAAATTCCAAAGATATGAATCAATATGGAAACAATTTATCTCTCCAACCCATATTAAATATATTTAAAGACTTATCAGATAATGGCATTGCTGTTCGTACGAAAATTGGTGATTTTCAAATACATTTTGTTCTAGCACAAGTATTAGGGGATAATTTGGGCCTAAATTCAATTTTAGGTTATACCACATCATTCAATTCAAATTTCTTTTGTCGTCTTTGCAAACGAAATAAATTTGAAACACAAGTAGATGCCTCAGAATTCACACAAAGCTTGCGAACAAATGAAAATTATAAAATTGATATAGATGCACAAAATTTAAAAGAAACTGGTATTAAAGAAAATTCAGTTTTTAATAATTTCCCTTATTTTCATGTTTTAGACAATGTTGTGTGTGACATTATGCATGACATTTTTTTAGGGATCTGTAAATACGATTTGAGTGAAATTTTAAAATATTTTATATTTGATAAAAAATATATAAGTCTAGATGTATTTAATTACAGAAAACAAATGTTTCCTTATGGTAAACATTTTGGTGATAAAATTAGTCCGCCAATAGATAAAAATAATTTGAAACGAAACAACATAAGAATGAATGGTGCGGAAATGAAAACGTTTATACATTTTATTTTATTAATAATAGGGGATTTGATACCGGAGCAAGATGAAGTGTTTATTTTTCTAATACAATTAGTCAGATTAGTAGATAATATCTTATTACCTGAACATAATGAACAAACACTGCAGCATCTTTCACATTTAATTGAAAGTCATAATACAAAATATGTTAGGCTTTTCAAAGAAAATTTAAAACCTAAACATCATTTTCTAGTCCATTACCCTAGGATTATAAAGCATTTAGGACCTCTCAAATATTTATGGTGCTTTAGATTTGAGGCTAAACATCAAATGCACAAACAATATGCTCGAAATATCACATCACGTTTAAATATAAATTATTCTTTGGCAATGAAAAGTTCTCTTCATTTTTCCTCTTTATTCGTCGAAAGAAATTTTTTTGTTAAAAAATTTAACTACGACAATGCTGTAAAATTTAACTTAAAGCAAAAGGATTACTATAGTTATTTAAACACTGAATTGGCAGATGTTATACTGGTTCCTAAAATTGAATTTAAAGGTACTTTATACGAAATAAATGACTTCATTTCAATTAAAAAAATAATTATAATAGATATTTTTAAAATAATCGACATTATTATTCTAAATGAACCTACTTTAGTTTTAAGAAAATATGAAACTGTATTTATAAATAAGTATCAATCATTTGAATTGAAATCCGAATTACAGATTTATACTATAGAGCAACTAAAAAATTGCAGCTTACCTACAAAAAAAATTTTATTAAATGATGGTAAGAATGTAATTCGTTTTAGACAATAATTTTGTGAAAATTTGTAATGTATGAATTTTTAGAGAATAAATGAATTTTTGAAATTGAACAAAAAAAAATGTTTATTTTATATTATTAATTATTATTATAAACTTTTGTCAACGGTTATTCTGATACATAATGCACTTTCAAAAACAACATATAACATATATTTGATATAAATACCATTCATAGTTTAAACAAAAGTAAAAATTGTTAACTAATTACTGTATTTATTCTTAAAGTGATAATTTGCACTTTTATTGTAAAAAAACAATTGTTAAAAATGCAACAATATTAATATTTAGTTTAACAATTTTATTACTTCGTTTAATTATTTAAATTGTCAAATAAGCCACGCCTTCAAATATTTCATGTAACAATTTTGATACTTTTGTTATAACTGCTGATGGTTGTTGGGCATAAAATGACCCATAAAAGTTGTTAAAAATAAATATTTTATGTTTGTTATTACAGTGTTTTTTTCTCTGTGTAGAATCGAATACGTGTAATCATAAGGAATTAACCTTAACTACCATCGAAACTAAAAAAATTCTTGAAAAGTCTGTGAATGATATTAAGAAAGAAATCAATAAAATTAATTCGAAGATAGAGGTATTGGAAGAAAATACCCAAGTTAATAAGTCGAATGTGGCCAACCTTCAATCCGAGGTTAATTATCTACAACAAACAATTTTGCAACGAGATTTGTTGGTAACTGGATTTCCAAGCAGCTGTAATGACAAGAATGATGTCATCGCTAAATTAAATTGTATATTTAATTTTGGAATTGATAACGTTGAGTCATCGTTTATGAAAACAATAACCTTCAAACGTAGTGGTCGCAGTGGTAGAGGTACTTTTAACCAATTCACTCTAAAATTTAGAAACATTGACTATAAAAATAAAATCATGAAAACGGTCCTCTGAAGTTAAAGCAACTTTATCCAACGTTATCAAATGGTGAGCTTACTATAAATCTACGGGACAAGCTGACATCCACCAATAATGCAATTATGAAACAACTACTGGCTTTAAAGAAAAACAACAAAATAAAATATTGCTGGTTTCGTCACAATAACGTTTACATTAAAAAAGATGATGCTGATCAACCCAAAATCATATGGACAATCGATGACGTTACAAAAATTAAATAACTGATGCAATCTTCATCTATCTGTGTTTATGTATGTATGTGAATGCAATGTATATCATAGTCGCAGCCATTACTTTAAATATCCTCATAAATTACATAATTTGAAATTGTTATTTTGATTTTTTGTCCCCTCTTAGGATTTTCATTTCTATTTGAAATTATTAAATTTTTTATGTTTTGAATTTCAGTAACACTTTTGTTCATATATTTATTTAAATAATTTTTAGCAATAATATTCAGTCAAACGTTAACAACAACAAATATTACTTGAATTTTCTTGATTTTAATAAGGATTCAAATAGCCTTCTAGGTTTAAACATTTTTTACATTAATATCAACAGGTTACAGTATAAATTAAGCGAGCTTGAAGTTTTATTATCTTCTTTCAAACAAAAAGTTGACATTATTATACTTACAGAAACCTTCTTATTCGAATCTGAAATCAAATATTTTAATTTAAATAACTATATAGCGTATCACAACACCCGTGATACCCGAATTGGTGGTGGTGTTGCAATATATGTTCATCGAGATCTTGATTTCACCTTGATAAATACTGATACTGTCCTAGAAAATCAATGTGTGGTCATTCACTCTAAACTCCTAAATTTATTTGTAACTGGTATTTACAAACCACCACACACTTGACAGCAAACTTTTCTGTCCTTTTTTGATAAGGTGATGTCTAGTTATAAAAATCAAATTATTGTAGGCGATTTCAATCTGAATGTTTTATCCAGTTCTAAAGCGCACATATGTAATTATTTATTTACATTACTTTTAAATAATTACTCCATTGTAAATGCAACTATATGAACTATATGCTACTAGAGTCCAAAATTCCACACGAACGATAATTGATCATATTGTATCTGACCACAAAGATAAATTTTTTGTTTTGTATGGTGATACAAGCTTAAGTGACCATCGATTTATGCTTATCAAGTTTGTGTTACCCAAAAAATCATTCTGTTCAACTCAAACAAGAAATATCATAGATTACGATAAAGTTGTTTCTGAAGGTTTAGATAAATTCTCATCGTCATCTACTTCTGATTTTGTTTCAGTTTATAATTTTATCACCAATTCAATTACAAAAAATACAAGGACTGCTACTACTAAAGTAAAAATTTCCGCATATAAAAAGCCGTGGTTTAGTGTACAGCTTTCCAAACAAGAAATTCTTCGAGACAAATATTACAAATTACACAAGGCGTATCCACAGAATACATATTTTGAAGAAAATTTTATAAATATAAATAAGGAGCTCAAAAAATTGATCAAAAATGCCAAGAAATCTTATTACACTAATAAATTGAGCAGTGATATTAATAACTCGAAGTTGAGGTGGAATGTTATAAACGAAATTCTCACTAATAATGTAACTGCTCAGAGGCATATTGATCATAATATTCCTGTAGAGATGAACAGTAATGATACTGTCGTAACTGATTATCAAATAATAACTACCGAGTTTAATAGATTTTTTACTTCAATTGAAACTCTCATGCCAAGTTCATCATCATCTAACTATGGCATTTTTCCGTCAAGATACATTAAAAGGAAGATGTCAGCTATTGTACTAATAACTGATGAAGATCTCAGTAATATAATGGGAAACCTGAAATCAACATCTTCTCCTGGTTATGACTACATTACGGTTCATAAGGTTAAAAAGCTTGCCCACATTATTACTCCCTTATTAACTAAAATATTAAACCAATGGATCAACGAAGGTGTATTTCCGGAATTTCTTAAGACAGCTCGTGTTATCCCAATACTAAAATCTGGAGATCGTTTATCAATTAATAATTACCGCCCAATCTCCATTCTTCCAGTTTTTTGTAAAATTTTCGAACGGATTATTCACTCAGCTGTTGCTGATCATTTGAATTTCAATGCACTTATCATTATCAATCAGTATGGATTTAGGACCGGTTGTAGCACTACTTCTGCGGCACTCAATTTAGTGGAATTAATTTATGCATCGCTTGAAAAAAAAACATGCAACCTCTTGTTTATTTCTTGATTTTAGGAAAGCATTTGATTGCGTCAATCATGCTATATTAATAGATAAACTGGTAAGCTTTGGAATTTCGGGTAGTGCCTTAAAATTATTGAAAAGTTACCTTAGTGATAGAAAACAAATGGTGCGTATTGGTAGTTATGAATCTTCGAATATCAATATTTCGGCTGGTGTTCCACAGGGGTCAATCTTGGGTCCTACTCTGTTTTTGATATATGTCAATGACATATTCATTCTAAATCTGAAAGGAAGGATTCAACTTTTTGCAGATGATGCCGCTCTTATATACAGTTCTGAGACTTATGATAAACTTCAACATGATATGGAAAGAGATTTGGCTCTTATTAATAACTAGTTATCTGCAAGTAAATTAGTATTAAATGCTGCTAAATCTAATTTCATTATATTTTATTTAAAACACAAACCATCACAAATTTTTAATGATATAAAATTCAATAATGAAACAATTAAGCGTGTTGAGTGTGCTAATTATCTTGGGTTGCGTATAAATTCACAGCTCTCTTGGACCAATCACATCAACGGAGTCAAACAAAAGATATGTCCTATCATTGGAGTTTTACGGCGAGTTGGGCGGTTCATTCCGGAATCTCTTAAATACAGTATTTACTATCGGTTTATTCATTCACATTTAACATATTTAATTGAAATCTGGGGATCCTCCAGCAATGTTCATTTGAATGGCTTGCAAATTTTTCAAAATAAAGGATTAACAGCGATAAAGAACCTCCCGGTTTTGACTGCTACTAAAATTCTTTATAATGAAAAAATTCTTTCTCTTTCATCACTAGTTGAATATCACTATGTCTTGACTATATATAGGATTAGGCATGGTCTAATGCGGCACAATACAGACCTTTTTACTAATTTGTCTATCACCGACAAACTCACAAGAAATTCGTTTAACTATAGGCTTCCGGATTACAAATTCCAGACTTCTCAGAAACTATCTTTTATAGAGGTGTCAAGTTATTTGTTGCGTTGGATGAAAGTATGAAAGATAAACAAATTTCTGAGCTGAAATTATTTTTAAAAAAGTCGTTATTTGATAAGTTTATCGTTAACTATGATATTCATCACTAATGTAGTATTATCTTGGACTGACTTTGTTGTTGTTGTTGTTAGTTGTTTGACAACCAATTGTGCAATTGGTTGCATAGTATATTTATGACTCATTTTGTTTTGTTTTGTTTTGCGTTTCTATTAATTATAATATTTTGCTATGTATTATTATATGTTTTGTTTGGAAAAAAAAAAAAAATGGTGAACCATTAGTAGCGCTGCGTGATAAATCGTCGAATACAACTGTGTCAAAATCATTGTGCACAGTTCATAAACAAATTGAAGTGGAAGAATTGGAGACAGCACCCAAATTGGAGAATGAGCGTATCAATAAAGAGATTGAATTGGGCAAGCGTAGAAGTAAACTGCTGAAAGAAATCACGTCTTCCGAGGGTTCAAATACTTATGCTGAGTCAGTCTTCAGTCAAGTAACTACAGAAAGTGAGCAGTACACCAGACAGTGGGTGAATAAACAGTAGCAGATGCTTAATAATCATTAATATAAGGAGAATGCCATTAAAAATAACAATAAAGGTGTATTGAAAGTAACAAGCATATAATAAATCGAACAGTTTTAGTGAATATAATGAAATACGTTGTTACCCAAGACAAGACAGAAGCAACAACGGGAGTAAATCTAGCCGCTGACCAAGTAATGGCAAAAATGGTGCTTTCGTTTAAAGATCTACCTATTTTCAACTGCAATCCAGTGGAGTGGCTCAAATTTATATCGGCTTATATATTTACTCAACGCAGCACTATATTTCGCTATTCCAATGTTGACAATCTCGTTCGGTTGCAGAAGGCATTAAGGCCACCAGCATACGACGTATTCAAGAATCGATTAATAATACCAGATACAGTACAGTGCGCCATTGAAAAGATTCGACGCCACTAGGGCCGCCCCGAAGTAGTGATATGCTCCTTGATTCAAAAGGTGCAAAATTTACCAAATGTACGAGGCGACAGATTCGAGTTACTTCTTAGTTTTGATCTGAGGTTGAGCCCGTGAGTGCCTTAAAAGTTTTGAGCTACGTCCGAAACTGGTCGAAAAAATTACCGCATAGCCTATCTCTTGAATGGAGTAAACAGTTTACAATAGCAAAGGAAATTGATCTGCCAGCATTTGCAAGATGGCTGGATGAAGTGGCTGAAAGTGCAGCACATGTTACACAAATGGATTTAACGAAGTTCCTGCCAGATTTTAAAAATACGAAGCGTCATTCAAGGAGTGAGCATATTAATATTAGTGCTCATCATATGGAAACTACTAACAAAAACATAAGCTGCTCACGAGTCAATAAACTGCCTGAAATTTAGAGCAATGATTGTACCGCAACGGTGCGAAAAACTACTTCAAAAAAGATGATATGGCAGATGCATTGCACCACATAACTATAAAAAGTGTAAATCAAGGCAAACCTGTAACATCGACAACTGTGGAAAGGGGCATCGTGCACTAATGCGTGTAGTAAAAGAACCAGTAGCAGCATCGACTAACAAAATGAGTGGGAGCAATGACAATACAACATTACACAACAAAATGTGCCCCAAAAATACAGAAGTTCCATATCGAATCGTACCGGTTGTGCTATACGGGTCAAATAACGAACTAATTGAGACGTTCGCATTTTTAGATGATGGTGCAAACGGAACCATAATCGATTCATCAATAGCCTATAGATTAAATCTGGACAGCCCGATGAGTGACGTCTGCCTCAAATGGACAAAAGACGTAACAATAACCAAGTATGGATCAAAACTTGTCACTTTGAAAATATCGGGCATTAATGGTGACCATAAATTATACGAATTAAAAAATGTTTGAACGGTAAACTCATTACAGTTACCAAAGCAGAGCATACCAGTTACTAGATCTTTTAAACGAAGTACCGATAGAAACATATAAACACGCACAGCGAATGATTCGATAGTGTTGTACGACCAGGAAGATTCCAGTTGCATGTGTTCGAAGATGCTAGCGAACGTGCATATGCTACCGTTGTTTATAATAAATCGGAGCAAAGCGGTCATGTTGAAGTATCGTTTATCGCATTAAAATTACGTGTGGCGCCAAATAAACTACTATTGACAATCCCTCGAATGGAGCTGATGGCCGCAGTTCTGAGAATGCGTCTTGCCCAAGCAGTCGAGAAGGGACATAGTATGATCTTTGAATCACGATTCTTCTGGGCAGAGTCATAGACAGTTTTGAGCTGGATCAAGTCTGCCGCCCGAATATACAAGCAATTCGTGGTATTCAGCATATCTGAGTGCCTGGAAAAGTCAACCGAAAAAGAATTGCACTGGATACCAACAGGCAAGAACATCGCCGATGAAGCAACGAAGTTAAATATAAACTGAACCTCTCGACCAATTCAACATGGTTTAAAGGTCCCCAGTTCTTGTATGAGGAGAAAGGCAAATGGTGTGGTAGTACCATTGAAAAAGAATTGGTAACCTAAGAACTGCGCATCCATCTTCAATGTATCCGTGTCCCAGTCACAATATTAACGGTTGTTAACGTAGCGACGTAGCGAAAATTTCATCCTGGACCACTGCAATGAGAGCTCGAGTATATTTCAACCATGCCATAACAAAATTCTTGACGGTAATCAAGAAATGAGAGATCCGTAAGGGCTCCATAACATTCGATGAAATTAAATAAGCTGGGATTGGAATTATTAAAAGTGCTCAATATACAAGATAACATGACGACGTAGAGACGCTGCTAAATAATTCGCTTTGCTGGGTAGACAGGACGAGTAAACTTTACAAATGTTCGCCGTATTAAGCCGAAGATGGTGTATGAGGGCACTAAGTATAAAGCGTCCAATAATACAACCTCGCGATGATCGTACGACATAACTAATTACACAGTGATATCATGAGAAGTATAATCATCAAAACGACGAGGCAACACTCAACGAAATTCGAAAATTGTACTGTATCCAACATCTGAGATCAGCGACTCGAAATACCGTAAACCAATGCCAGGTGTGTAAACACGAAAAAGCAATACCCGGACCACCAGAGATGGGACCATTACCACCGGCACGATTGGCAATGTATTGTAGGCCGTTCAGTTATGTAGGAATAGACTACTTTACGCCAATAACGGTAACAGTAACACAGCACAAAGAAAAACGCTGGGGTGTTTTATTTACGTGCTTGACGACTCGAGCCATACAATTAGAGATTGCGGCAAGTCTTAAACCGATAGCTTTATACAAAGTCTAATTCGGTTAAGGTCATGTAGAGAAAACTCCATTCAAGTATTCAGTGACAACGGCACAAATTTTCAAAGGTGCAGAAAGAGAATTGAAGAAAGAGCTTTCCAAATTGAAGTATGAAGAAGCATACAGGAACGTTTGTTGGAGTTTAAGTGGAGCTTTATCACATCAGAATCACCTCACTTTGGGGAGCTTGGGAGTTTGGGACGAACGGTTGCGCGGCGTGAAACGAAACCTGTATAGAGCGATGCAAAATCAACGGTTTTTGATGATAAAATACTAAACAGAGCACTAGCCGAAGTCGAAAATATGATCAACTCAAGATCATTAACCTATTTGCCCGCGGCGACCGATGGAGAAGCGCTCACGCCGAATCACTTTATATATGGTTTATCGGACGGGTCCCTATGCCAACATTGACTCGTCAGTTTGTGCGTTGTATTGCAATTGGTTAACAATACAAAAGGTAGGTGATGATTAAATTAGAAGCCTTCCAGAAGATAATAAAAATCTACCCTACTTCCAATAAAGGAAGCAAGTTAAAACAGATTATGGCTTACTGCTGGAAGATATTTATGATAAATTAGCAAAACAACAAATATCAACAGCTAGACGGAACAAATTACTTTTGCGGCTAGGCGTATGGGGTATGAAGCTAAACAAATAAATCATTCTTCCAATTAGATGCGAATTTGGGAAAATTAATAAAAAGAACCATCATAAAAATAAAACAACAATGCAACAGGCTTGATTATGTTTCGCAGAAAATCGGGATACTCCTTATTTAACACAATAACTTCAACAAAATTAAAATAGCAGAGGTACATCAAAATACGCCTTACTTGGATCCCATTACTGAAAAAATTTACCAACCTAAAATAAAATTGCCACCAATCGAAATACAGGAGTGGACAGCATTTTATGATAGATTTAGATTTGTGCACGAAAATAAAACTCTTACGGATACTCATAAAATCAGCTACCTTAAAACTTATATTAAAGAAGATGCAGCAAAACTTGTAAGCCATACAACAACAACTGGGGTCAATTATTCAAATGCGTGGCAAATAATAGTAAATCGTTTTAGCAACAAGAGAATACTTGTCACCACCAATCATGTAAATACGCTGTTGAATCTTCCAACTCACAACTTGGAGTCAGTAACAGCAATAAAAACTCTTCACGACAAAATAACGGAGAATTTGTGCTGTAAATATTTTGGGCAGCGGTACAGCATCAAAGCATTTACCAAGACAACAAGTCGTGTTTGATTAATCGATATTTCAATAGGTAAACCCCATATGAAATTTTAGCGGTTCATCATGATTAAAGAACACACATAGGCCTATCTGAAAATCATAGTGGCATGTTTGCCGATAGAAGAGAGTTTTGAGATATCGATTTTCTGAGATATTGATAATAATATTAAGTTTTTAAATTGGCAAACATTGTCGATTTATATGTTGTTAATGCTTTGGTCCGTTATTAAGCTATACAGGATTGGCTCTGTGAACGTCTAAATAGTTTAAATCTTTATAAATCTTGAATATTTGGACTTTTTTTAATTTAGCATTAAGTTCAAATATTTGATTTGAATGAATTTTTTCTTATTCGCCCGAATGTATACTTTTAAACACATACATATAAATTTTTGTTGTTGTTGTAAAATCTAATATTAATTTAGGATAAACTTCACTCGCATTGTAGATAAAGGATTTTTTGAATCCAAGATCCTTGAAGTAGTGAAAAATCTCGTTCTTTTTTTTGTCTGGATTTTCCTGACAAAATTTATCATATAAATTAATTTACGACGATCTACTTGTAACAACGACATTTTTGTAACTAATCGTAAAATGACGCAGTTGTAATGTATTTTTTATAAAATATACGGGAACCACCTTATTTAAAAACAAGGAAATTTTTATTTTTGGTTGTACAATACAAATACAAATACATTTTACATTTGTCCATATTTCATTCCTCATACGTTATGTACTTGTGAATCAAGAAATTTGAGAATTAAATTGTTAATTCCTTTTACCGTACCGTTTCGGTATGGACGGGACAACAGGTAACGTCTGTCTAAAATCACTGGAGAATAAAATTTTAATTTGCCCATGAAGATTGCTTCGTATATCCTGACTTGTACGTATAAGTGATTCGATCCCCAGTTTATGTGACATTGTACATTCATCCGAAATAATTAAACCACATTCACGGAGTTATTTACTTTGGTACTATTTTTTGAAATATTACATACAGGAGCATCCGAGCTAGTAAACTTGAAGGGCAGCTAAGGTGAACGTCGGATGGGCTGTTCTACCACCTTGCATTAATATGGCTACAATTTCAGAACAAGCAACAGCCAATGCAATTCTTCCCTCCGAACGAATTGGACTGATTATTAGATTAATAAGGAAAGTTTTTACTGTTCCTGCTGATGCATTACTTTCCAGTTCCTGCTGATGCATTACTTTAAATAAACTAGTTATTGATCTCCATACAAATTAGGCTTGTTCTGATTAACAAAATCTAAAAGCGCCTCGATATTATAATTTTTCTCTCTAAAATAATCACGATCGTAGCTAATTTCAACATTACGAATAGGTTTAGGCATACGATAAGGTCCTAAGGGGTTCCCCCCATTTCTAAAATAGTGTATATATTCCAAAAGACATAGAGCCGAATTAAAAATTTCGTCAAAATATTGTACAACAAAATTAGAATTATGTCGTTGCATGTTATACAATATGTCTTCTGATAGAATCGGAGCAAGCAATTCACAAGTATACAATGTATCGACCAACATGTCGCTGAAATTTCAATCATTAAAATGTAAATACAGCGTCAATGTGACAAATATCAATGTCACAGATATGAGAATGTCTAGCTATATTTAAAGTATTTTAAGTATTTTATTCCATATTATACAGTAATCTATTCATTTTGTCTTAAAGTTACCTATAGAGACCAATTGTGGAATTTGGAATGTGTATTAACCGTAGAAAAAATATCTTCGAAAAGTTCGACATTACTTCGGAAAACTGTTCAACAATTGTTAATGTCTTTTTTGTGAAAGAAATGCTTCATCGATTTGAAATTTTGTGAACAGGTATAATGGATTGTCGAAACAAATCGCCAGTCCCGTTTATGAGAAATTCTAATTAGCAG
>CAUVYM010000516.1:0-35754 GCA_963556165.1 Tipula helvola
TCCGATTTTTTAATCGGTTGTTCTGTATTGGTGCGGTGGTGTTGAATGTGTTGGGTTTTGAGCACAGTTTGGTTTGTATGGTATCTCGTCCGATAAGAATGGCTTCAATCGGTTTATTGAGACCGTCGACTTATTGCCCTTGATCAGTACCGTAAAGTACTTTTCGCTACGTCTGATCACTGGGAATGGTCCTCCATATGGAGGTTGTAGTGACTGCCGGACTGCATCTGTTCGTACTTACAAGACATATTTACGTGTTGCCAATTCCTTAAAGACGAAGATTTGCCCTTGTACATTTCGAGACGCCGAAGAGGGTTTTATGTCTGTGAATTGATTGCGCAGTTGTGTGATGAATACTTTTCTATTTAAATAAAGTCCGCTGGCATTCGTATGGTTTCTCCATAGACGAGTTCAACTGCTGTGCTTTGAGAGTCTTTTCGAAAGGTTGGTCTTAAACCAAGCAGTATTATGGGTAGAGATTTTGTCCATTGTTTTTCAGCTACGTAAATTATTGCGGCCTTAAAACTTCGATGCCACCGTTCTATGATACCGTTGCACGTCGGATTGTAGGCTGTTGTCCGTTTGCCGTGGAATCCCAGAGATTTGAGAGCTCGTTGAATAGAATTGACTCTTATAAGTCAGCTGAGTGCTCGGCTAGTTTTGATTTGCATAGCTCGAATGCCTTGATGAAGTCGTACAGAATTGCCTATGGTCGTGTGCAGCCTTGAAGAATACCGTCGGTTGTAGCTGGTCGTGGAAAATTCTGAATCGCTTGCACTCGTTGTTTGTCGGGTAACATGCCATCTGGTGAGATGTGAAATCCGAGAAAGGATATTTTGTCCCTGGTGAATTCACATTTGTTCAGGTTGATTACCAATCCCACTTCCTTTAACCACTGAAAAACTATACGTAGATGCTTGAGGTGTTCTTCCATACTTGATGAGGCGATCAGAAGATCATCGATGTAGAAGAATTCGAACGAGTGAATGAGCCTTTGGAACGTTTGGGCTACGTTGCGTAACGCAAATGTCATGCGCGGAAACTCGAACAATCCAAATGGAGTGATGATCGCCGTTTCCTCGATGTCCTTTACATCGATGGGTATTGGTGATAGGCACGAACGAGGTCGATCTGAAATCCGTCGTATGTGAAATCCGTCACGAATGGAATTGGATAACGGTCGAGTTTTGTTACCGAGTTTAGGGTTTTGTAATCACCGCATAATCGCCAGTTATCGTCTTTTTTTAGTGTCTTAGTGGATTTGCCCAATTACTTTTAAAGGGCCGACAAATTCCTTGTGCTGTCCAAGCTTTAGGCTGCGTTTAGGGGTCGCACTTTTGCGTGACAAGTAGCCCCGACCGAATCGACCGAATAATTCCTCCACTCGTTGTGAAAGGATGCTGATTTGAGCTGCCAAATTGTTTGATTGTGTTCCCTGTATTTCGTTTGTCGAAGCCTTTAAGTTATATATATTGGCTGGTTTCTGCACGTCGATTATTTTGTCGGCAGCTCTTGCTAACTTTTGTAGGTTTAAGTCGTCCATGGAGGATAAGATTTCCTGTGCGTGTGTTGGATGCCGCTGTAGCCATAAATTTCGTAATATTGGACGAACGTACTGACCTAGCGAATTATATTCACTAATTCAAAAACTCAAGGAAACCCCTTATTTCTGTGTGTTTTATGCCCACCCAAATAATAGAAAAAAATTCATTGTGTATGCCATTATTGTTAATATAGTTTATCTATAAAAGCCGAAAGAATCTTATTGATTTTAATTCAGAGACAAACTTCTATTTCTATTTTCATTTTATTTGTTAATGTCCTTGCCATTTAGAATTAAATCATCAAATCTTAATCATGATTGTAAAATTTGAATGTCGCTGTTATTCATTATTTATTTTGATTTGATTCCATCAATTTTGTGGCCCAGAATGGAGAGTGAATAATGTGTCAATAATAAGTTTATCATTCATCATTGAGTGATGAATAAATGGAATAAATCATGTAATGGATGAATTAGACGCATGCAAATGTGAAGTAAAAATAAAATTTCAATCATCGCAATGTTAGACGTAAGATGTGTTCTATGTAAAACCTTGCGGCCGTATGCCGAGTCAATGATAATTTGTTAAGACAAGTCATATTTAGTAAATCTGTAAAGATACACTTTACATTTCTGTCGATAATTCTTGGGCCACACCCTTGGCGGTTAAATTCAGTGGCAGGACTCATTTAATGAGGCATAGGAATATGATCAAATGATAATCTGAACTGAGCATGCTTATTGGTTTGCGTCTCTGGTTTGCAATGAAATAACGCAAGATCTTCTTTTCATCTTCTTGTTCATTTCAATGTTGTTGTTAATTTCTGGTCACACAATTATAAAAATTCTGAAACCGAACTATTTACCGTGTATAGGTACACAGTAATAACTCTTGTAGATAAACAACTTAACACGCGTTTATTAATAATCGCGCGCCCAATCAGTTTTTACTGCATATACATTCTTGGTACACACACTAAACTTATGTATACACGAGCAACAAGCACAACGACAAATTTTACTTTCTAACCGGAATCGCAATTTTTTTCTCGCCAAAATCTAACATTTAAAAGCAAAAAAATAAAAAAAATGTTCAAGGTTATGAAATTCGTCAAAAATGCGATATACCAAACAACCGCAACCACTCTAAAAATCAACAAAATGCACGCAGCATAAAATCGTACAAGAAACGATTGATTATAACAAAAAAAATCGATTTGTGGATCAGCATGTAGGAGATGAAATGCGAACTAAAGACTCTTTTCATAAATTAAATTTATCTTGGATTGTCATGATCTCTCGTGCGCGGTTAATCTTCTCTATAGTATATAGAGTTATAAACACACGGGCGGTATGCGGAGGGAAACCAATTTTTTATTTTTTATTTATTGTGTTTAGATCTTAAAATAAAATAACAACAACAAAACTGAGTATCCAGCACGGGGTTATTGCACTTAACCAAATTAATTTTTGTTATTATTATTTTGAATTTTTTTGGGTGGAATTACATAAAGCATCTCTTGCCTCAATGTCACATGTCATTCACCACGAGATGAATTTTTTTACATTTTTTTTTTTGGTTTTGTTTGTCTTGTTCTAAGCACAACTTCATATAGTAGAAAGAAAGACGATTTGAGTGCGCGATTGTTGTGTAATTATATTCTGCTTGTGTTATTCTGTGTACCTACCATTTCACGATCTTTTGCGATATTATTAAAGATGAAAATATGAAATGAAGCTGAAATGAGTTTAACGATTTTTTGCTTAATAATTGAGATTATCGCAACATAAAAAATAAAGAAAAAAAAATGTGGTCTTCTTATTGTACTTCTTCGTCTTAGTTCAATTCAGTTTTTTTTTTTGTTATTTATAAATCGACTTGGTTTCTGAATCTTATAATCTGTATAGAGGAGTTATACGAGATGAATATAAAGAATAAAATCATAAATTTTTATTTTTTTTTTTATTTAAGTTAATTGCAATATATTGAGAGTTCCGGATATGTGTTCTTCTTATTTGTATATATACGGAGTGGAGTGCCTTGTTCTGCGTTTTGTGTATAGTTTTTGTTGTTATGCGCTGTTTGTTTGTTCATTAATTTATAGTGCGCGGCTGGGAATAAATCGAGGTTGCGTCTCTGTGTTGTTACGTTTTGCATGTTTTTTTTTTGCTGTGTTATTGGTTTGGTATGCGGAAGGATTACACACCCAATAGTTGTGAAGGACGATTGTTGCAACTAAGAAAATGATGTTCAGTGTGAAACAGGAATAGTCTTGTGTTTTGCGTGATTCATTGATATAATTAACCAAGTTACGATCATCTGATCGGCCCGGAGGATGGGAAGCATTCACATCACTCGTAAAATTAAGTCAACATTTAAAAAAAAGGTATTTCGGTCAGAAAACAGTTTGACTGAAATGCCCTTTGTGTATTTGAACTGAACTACTGAGTTATTATTAAAAAATACAATTTTTTCAAAAATGGTTCAATCACACTGAATATTAGAATTTCAAAAAATCGTCAGGGTGGGGGTTTGGCCATCCTCCAAGGCTAAAACGAATTAAAATAATATTTCAAAAATTGTTATTTTTAAAAAACTTGGTTTTTTGGGATTTATTTCCCCGAAGTTCAAATCTAAAGCCCCTCGGAGGGTTAGGCGGGGGGATGCGCAGCGACTCTTAGTCTCTAACTCCGTTAGCCTCTACAATTCTAAGTTAAGTTAGTCGGAATAGGGTCGGAAGGCCGAATGTCGAATGGCCGAACGCTGAAAGACCGAATGTCGAAAGGCCGAATGAGTCGAAAGGCCGAATGTGTCAAAAGGCTGAATGTCGAAAGGCCGAATTTCGAAAGACCGAATGTGTCGAAAGGCCAAATAGGTCGAAAGGAAGAATGTCGGAAGGCCGAATGTTGGAAGGCCGTTTGTATCCAAATTGATTTTAATATTTCATCTTTTTATGAATGAACATTTCCAAAAGTTATATTTGTATGAAAACCAAAATTTAAATTGAATCGTTTATTCGAGAAAGGGCTCATGTCCACTTTTTGTCAAAATTAGTATTATGACGGTTTTGTATCACAGATAGGTATATACGTTTTATGGCAAGACGACATTACCATATGGTTAATGGAACAGCACCTACCTTGCAAAAAAAAAGCCATTTATTCTAGAAAGGGCTCATGTCCAGGACATGTGCTCTTTAAATACTAAACTAATATTTAAAAAGTAAAATATTGTTGTGTTTTTACTTTTTCGTTTATTTTATAACATGCTTATACTACCGTGCAGTATTGTGATATATGTACATCTGTGACAAATTTTATTTCAAAACATTCATCAGTTTTTGTTTTACGCTTGGTTTTGTACGACGCTAAAAGTGCATTCGGATTTTTACAATTTCTAATTATAATGAGCAAAGAAAAGTTGCATTAAATTTTGTTTGCGAAATGAAATTTCGGGTGCAGAAACGTTAAGGATGTTGCAGAAAGCCCTCGGGGACCATGATTTGTCGGAAAGGAATGTTTACAAGTGGTATAAGCAGTTCAAAGAAGGCCGTGAAAGTGTTTAAGGCCATGTTGACAGTTTTCATCGATTATCGTCCATTCAAAATACATTCCACCCGGCCAAACCATCAACAAATAGTATTATTTGAGTGTTATGCGTCGTTTGCGTTACGCTGTTCGCAAGAAGAGGTCAGAATTGTGAGCAGACAATTCTTGGTATTTGCACCACGATATTGCACCTTCTCACACTGCGCTCGTTCTTGTGACTTTTTCGCCAAAAATTCGATCCATATCGTTCCACAACCTCCGTATTTGTCTGATTTAGCACCGTGTGACTTCTGGCTAATCCCGAAACTCTACCGACGACAACGACTACTGCGGGAAATCATTTTGAGACGATAGAAGATATAAAACGTGAATCGCTACGCGCTTTGAAGGCTACCCCGGAAGGCGACTTTAATTCTTGTTTCGAAAATTCGAAAATACGTTAGCATAAGTGTATTGTGTCGGGAGGGGATTACTTTGAAGGCGACGAAATACAGAAGAATAAATAAATATTTTTTGAAATAAATAAAAACTGGCTTTACGTTTTGGCCACAGCAACGTGATTCTCTAAAAAATAAGATAATGTGTAGACGTGTAAACTTGTAAAAAGCAAAGCTTACTTTTACGAGTTTGGACTTTTGCAATATTAGCCGCATTTCTTGACGCATAATGATCCTGATCAGATCAAAGTTTAAGCAACAACAAGCAAATTAAAATTTTTGTTGTTGTCTTCAATGTAAACATTGATCTGATCAGGATCACTATGGGTCAAGAAATGCGGGCAATATTGCAAAAGTCCAAACTCATAAAAGTAAGCTTTGCTTTTTACAAGTTTACACGTCTACACATTATCTTTTTTTTAGAGAATCAGGGTGCAGTAGTATATAGCGACAAATCACTAAACTAATCTACCGCAATATATCCTATGTGTAGAGACAGCAAGGCTTGTATAGACATTTGTGTTAGTTTTGAGTAAACTCAGTTTCGCTAATTATTCTATTTAGTGCCATAATGCATATCGGTTTTTTTAAGAGTAATGGCCTGGGCCCTATTGCAACAACTACTTATCACTTATTACTTATCAACTTATCATAATTTTTGATAATTTTCTGTTGCACTAAATTTAAATTTGATAAGTATTTTATTGAGTTATATTAAGTAATAAGCACTCACTTATCAAAATTATGTTGCACCAATTCGCGAAATGATAAATGATAAGTAATATTTTGATAAGCGATAAGTTTGAGGTTTTTGATAAGTTTTTCGTGGTTCTGTTGCACCAAAAGTTTTAACTTATCAATAATCGACTCCATTTATTGATAATTATCCAAAATATCAATAAGAAACATTTCACTACTCAAAAAAATTGATAAGAACTACAAATTATACTGGCATAACGGGTGTGTTAAAAACATTTTTTTTCCTGTTACTGGTAAGACGAGAACTTCTGTTCAATATTTATTATTATAAAACTATGATTGTGATACAAGATTAAAAAGTGGCCAATTAAAGTGGAGCTTACCTGTTTCTTGACCGATTTTGATGAAATTTGACGTGGGCGGTGGAAATGGGTTTCTAAAATGGTTTTTAGATAAAGTTCTGGAATATGGCCAATTAGGAAGGAACTTGGCCATTTCTTATCCGATTTTGATGAAATTGAGCATGCACAATGGAAATGGGACTCGTAAATGATTTTTAGAGGAGTTTCTGGTATATGGCCAATTAGGAAGGAACTTAGCCATTTATTAACCGGTTTTGAGCATGTACGATGGAAATGGGATTCTTAAATGATTTTTAGAGGAAGTTCTGGAATATGGTTAAATATTATGAAACTTGACCATATTCCAGACCTACATCTATAAATCATTTTTAAATCTCAATTCCCCTTGTACCTTTCAAATTTCATCCTAATCGGTTGAGAAATAACGAAGTTCCATCCTACTTGGCCATATTCCAGAACTTCGTCTAAAAATCATTTTAGAATCCCATTTTCATTGTACCTCTCGAGTTTCATCCTAATCGGTTGAGAAATAGCCAAGTTCCATCATACATGGCCATATTCCAGAACTTCATCCAGAACTTCATGGCCATATTCCAGAACCTTCTCAAAGAGCATTTGATACTGTAAACGTAATAAATATTAAAAAAAATATGTGACTTGCAAAAAGCCCTAAATTACAAATTTGAAAAAGTGGACATGAGCCCTTTCAAGAATAAACGATTCGTTTATTCTAGAAAGGGCTCATGTCCATGCTTTAAAAATGAGCATAAAAACTGAAATAATTGACAAATAACCTTGAAATTCAGCTTAACACTTCATAGCGACTCACATTTTCATCAACGAACTCAAATTCCCTCCTAAACTTATTTTTGTTGACAATATATAGTTTTTTTTATTTCCTGAATAATTTGAAAAAGTGGACATGAGCCCTTTCTCGAATAAACGATTCAATTTTTATCAAAATTTTTATATAAAAATGTTTAATACTAAATCACCTTAAATATTAAAATCTTCTTTTGGTTTTTTGTCATATAATTAAAAATTAATTAAGGGTTGGCTACCTTATCTAGGAAAAAAAATACAGAAATCCCGAAAAATAACCAGAAACAAAAAACTCAGAAAAACAAAAATCCAGAATACTAAAATCCAGAAACATAATTATCAAAGTGCGGACCAAATTACAAATAAAATTTATAAAATGTCTATAAAATTTGAGTTTTTCTGTAAAGTTCTTAATATTTATGATAATGGAAATTGCTTGGGCAACCTTTCAGACACAGATCAAAGTAATCGTATTGCTCATATCGCTTCTACTGATAGTCTAAAAATGGGGTTGGCCACGTATCATTGTTTTTCAAAAGACTGTTTCTAAAATCTTTTCTTCAAAATCTAGTTTTACAAAATCTTGCCACCAAACATTTTTTTGGAGAAAATCTTGTTTTCAAAATACTATTTATTTATGTTAATAATGCTTTTATTAATCTTTTATAGATTTTACATTAAAATAAAATGGTATCGACTAATTTAACTTCGAATTGTAGAGGCTAACGGCTTCGGTAACTCTCACGGGTACACGGGAGGTCGCTGCGCTCCCCCTCCCAGTTAGCCCTCCGAGGGGCTTTAGATTTGAAGTTCAGGGGACGTAGGAGCCGGGATCAGCAAACATGTAGCACTGCCTGCCGCACGTAGGAGCGAATTATATAGAATCTAGTAATGACACCTACTAAAAAGAAAAATAATTGCACTATTTTGTTATGCAAGATTTTGTAATTGCAATATTTTATATCGATCCCAGAAAACCATTTCACTAAATATTCATTATTTCACTATAAAATAATCAAAATAATTATTTCGGAAAACCATTTATACGGTAAGAATTCAAAAAACAAGATTGAACGGCAAAACAAGATTTTGTCTTGTAAGCAAATTTCATGAACATTTGGTCTTTCGGCATTCGGCCTAAACCAAAAGAAATTCCAGTAAAAAATGTTTTGACTTGAATGCCTTTTTTGTTTTTTGATTGAACTTCCTTCTGAAAAGGCATGAATGTCTTAAACTATTCTGGGTTGCCTTTTAATTTTGACTAAAACTCCTTTTTGTTTTTGACTGAAATTCTTTTGACTGGGGCGCCGAAGCCAACATGTAGGTCTACGAAAGCATTTCAGTCAAAAAAACCAACCAAACAAAAGATATTCCAGTCCAAAAATTTATGACTAAAATATTTTTCAAGAAGGTCGCTCAGTCCAAAAACACAAAGGGCAGTTCAGTCAAACTGTTTTTTGACCGAAATACCTTTTTTTTGCACTGAAGTTCCTTTTTAAACGGAATTTTAAACATACTATTTGTATGGGAAATTTTATGACTGAAATATCTTTTGTGTTTTGACTGAAATGGTTTTGACTAGAATTCCCGGAGCCTTCTTTTGGTTTTGTGATGAAGTAGGTTCAGTCAAACAACTAGAAAGGAAATCTTGGAAAAATTATTGAAAAGTGATGAAGTAAGGTCAGTTTACATTTTATTTTATATTTTAATATTGCATGTGGGGTTTTATTATACCAGTGAGGTAGTTTACACCGCCATATTTAGTCCCGGACTATTTTTTGACTATATTCGACCTAAACTGCATAATATGTCGAGTCGCGAGTGGTATAAACGCTAGTTACCAAAATTAGGTAAGTGTGCGGCCTGGTATAACATAGGTCAACTAGAAATATGGAGTAAACGGTTCGGCCTAATGAAATTCGATTTTTTTCAATAGATGCCATTTGTTAATTATCATTTCGCGCATTCAAAAGATCGGTATATTAGCTGTATTTCTTGATATTTGAGCTGATCAAGATCAAATAATGTCTCATGAAACGACACCAACATGCTCTAAACAAACAAAACCAAATATCAATTTTATGTATCGTTTCGTTTCATTTGAATCTGCCTGTTCACACGCGTATTGTATTCACCATATTCCTTGTCGCTTCTTTGCTCTATAAAGAATATGCGAAAAGTAAAATGAGTCGTTCGACGTTGAAAGGCTGAATGTCGGAAGGCCGAATGGATCGATAGGCCAAATGTGTCGAAAGGCCCAATGTCTAAAGGCCGAATAGGTCAAAAGGTAGAATGTCGAATGTAGAAAGGCCGAATTTTCATGAAATTTTCCTTCACTTAGTTGATTGAAATGAATATTTAAAACCAATGAATTTATTCCTTAATGTAAAATAATTTAAATAAATTGAAAATACGTGTTAATAAATCCTGTGCATGTAGCATATTAATATGATCAAATTTTGTCGGAAAAACAAATTTATTTGTTTTTTTTTATTATTATAATTAATTAATGATTAATTAATTAATAAAATTTCAGAAATTTTAAAATCCAGAATAGTTGAAAAGTAAAAATCAAGAAAAAAAATCTCGAAAAAAAATCTAGAAACTACCGGAAAAGCAATCCAGAAAAAAATCCAGAAAAACTATTTTGTTTAAAATAAATGAAAAAAATCAATATTGGCATTTTTAGGGGATCGGGGTATTTGCCTGCAAGACAAAATCTTGTTTTGCCGTTATAGCCTCTACAATTCTAAGTTAAATTAGGGGTTGGCCATGTATCACTAATACGTGTCAATCCGCTCCTATGTTTGCTGATCCGGGCTCCTACGTCCTCCGAAGTTCAAACCTAAAGCCCTACGGAGGGCTAAGAGGGGGGGGGGAGGGGGCGCAACGACCTCCTTGCAATTCTAAATTAAATTAGTCGATGTCATTTTATTTTAATGTAAAATCTATAAAAGATTAACAAAAACATTATTAACATAAATAAACAGTATTTTGAAAACAAGATTTTGAGAAACAAGATTTTCTTCAAAACGATTTTTGGTGAAAAATTTTTGTAAAATAATAAAATAAGATTTTGGAGGAAAGATTTTAAAAACAGTCTTTTGAAAAACAGTGATACGTGGCCAACCCAAATTGTAATATTAGGCGTTTTCGGAAATAGACCATGGGTAATTTCACAGTAAATTTCGACCATTAAATTACACTATAAATGGTCTAATTTAATGGTCTAAATTTACTGTGAATTTACTAAACGTCTATTTCCGAACATGCCTAATTAAGGTGATTTACTATTAAACATTTTTGAACGAAAATTTTGATAAAAATATAAATTTTGAAAATTTTCATTCATAAAAAGATGAAATATTAAAATCAATTTCGGCACAAACGGCCTTTCAACATTCGGCCTTTCGGCATATTGGGCCTTATGACATTCTGCCTTTCGGGATTCGGCCTGACCGAAATATCTTTTTTTTCGACTGAAGTACCTTTATAAAAGTTTTAGTCATAATATTTATATGCGAAATTTTATGACTGAAACTCGGGTACACCTAGATTTCACGCTAAGACCTAAAATATTTCCAGAACTGTTTTGAGTACTTAAATTTGAAATAGACACTAAATTCCTCACTGTGCTGTAAAAAGGACAGCTTGTCTGTTTCCAAACTTAATTTCATCATCATTTTAGCATAGGCCATATATTCACGATTTTTTAGATTTATAAGCCGGTCGTCAAACCATGGAGGGTGAATACTTGATGATTTATTGGAAATAGACACATGGAGTCCAAAGTCTTGCAGTAATATCTCATAAAATTTGTCGATATTTTCATTCACATCGCTTGCGTTTAGAATCTCATCCCAATTCACTGCTTCCTTATAAACATGCAAACCAGTATGGTTTGTCTTCTTAAAGTTGTATTTGATTTGTTAAAGGTGTTCAGATTTCGTCATACAGTCTATAGTGTCAAATACAATATCCAAAAATTTATGGTTGATATCATTTACGACAAATGGATTGAGTGATTCAGTTACTTAAAACGCATCTACTTCATTGGTAAAGACAAGATTTAAAAACTTCCCCAGATTATTAGCAGTGGTGTTAATTTGGTTTAAATTATAACCAAACATTGTACCAACGAATAAAGATTCTGCGTCTGACTTTATATTGTTTGCAAGTATACAATTAAATTCACGGTCAAAATTGCAGTTGATATTCGAAAGATTAAAGTCAACCAAGTGCAAGAACCATATCATAGATGAATTTGATATATTAATGACTTTATCACTGTTATAATGAGGTGGTTTGAAGAATCGTTCATAATGGAAGGCTTCAATAATTTGGAGGGCTCAACAGTAATCCATCTAGATGATAAAGCTCTTTCATAACGCGTTGAAATATTGAACGGTATATGTAAAACCCATTTGATATTTGAGCAAGGTCAGTTTGTAACATAATCCAAGACCAACTTCAACTTATCTACATGGCAATTACTATCAAGAGTGAGGATAAAGGATTCATTCTTAAGTTGTTGCAAATATGTTTTCAAAGTATCGAACACATAAATTAAATCTTTAGAGGTTGTTGTTGAGAAACAACAATAATAGGTTTCCCCTCAATTTCATAGACATTTGTAACTGCGTTGATAGATTTAGTGTAGTAGTTACATAGTTTCTTCCTCTTTTTAGCCAAATATTCCTTAATAAGACATTTGTCTAGTTTGGCTTGCTTAGCAACGCAAATCATGAGAGATGCAGTTGGTGAATAATTTCCATTTATCCAAGAGGTGATTTGAGGTTCAGCATACTCAAATTTATGAGAAGAAATCCGCTTTTTTTGCCAGTAACTTGGATTTTAAAGATTTCATAAACGATTTATTCTCCGGTTGCAATGAATCAATTTCCTCCTCAGACTGAGTTTTTGCATGATTTGATTCATTATTGATGTTTACTGATGGCACCTTATGCTGTTCTTTGCTGCATAAGAAGTGCATTAAACCCCTATTTACATCGCATAACACTCTTTGAATATGGTCCATATTTCTGATTTTACTTTTAGATGTTAAAGTGTTTGTCGGTACGATTACGTGATTTTACGCAATTGATGAAGTCTTTAAATTGTCCGTCAGTAACTGATAAATGAATTCTGCTAATAAAGATCCACCGACTGGGTTTCACAATGCATATTGAATTTGGATAATTTCCAGATGATATCGGAAAATGTTGCGAGGAGCGTGAATCATGGCTGATAATATCAGCATCCTTAGAAATAACTGGGTTTCTATTACCGTTAAGTCGTCCTGCTGTATAGTCGGAATTATGGATAACTAAGCTGGAGACACAACGGGTTTTTCTTGCCAATTTACTAGTTTGTGATCTAGTAATTTTCCGTTCAGATGGTATACTATTATTAATAATTGAAACTAGTAAGGATTTCAACTTATTAATTTTATTTGTAAGGGGCATCCATTTGTTTAAATATGATCAGTATAGATTATCGTCGGAGGCAACTAAATGGTTGAATCGCTACTTCTAGAATGAAGATTAAAATATAAAAATACCACTGTACTTAAGAAAAAGGTGACGAAAAGGTGACTTATTTTCCGCTTGACTCCAACAATAAGTTTAACATCGGCATTGATGGTCATAGTTTTTGGCACATTTAGTTTCCTGCATTAACCAATAAATCAATAAATCGTAAGTATATGTTATAATTTTAATTAATTTTCTATATTCTGATATTCTCTAAATGTGGTTGTGGCAGAGGTATGGCTCTGGCTCTAATCTTATATATTTAATGAAAACGTTTTCTCAACACAACATTACAGGTTTTTAGTTACCCTGTCTTAATTTACCCTGTTGTTATAAGTTTCACGAATATAGTGTATCTGACTTATAGAGACAGTACAGTGGAATTGAGTTCAAACCTCGATATGATAGGTTGGTTATTGGAGCTTTTGTTTTGTCCACATTTGCTTTGGAATTCTACCGTTTCTTTGGAATTAATTTGTGTTGTAGAACCCCTCGTTTAATAATTATAGTGGTCCGCTATTCTTCCATTTTAAGAAGGTAATGATATGTAAATTGATGTTAAAAAACCCATACCGACCTTTTAGACAACGTAGCCCACACCATATTTTCTCAAATATCAGTTGTTATTGTTGCCTATTGAAAAGCTCTAAAACATGTCAAATGTGTTAAGGTTTTATGCCAAATAATATAAACAAAACAATATAAATTTACATAATCCAAAGCCCTTTATTTATAAAAAATTAGCTCTCAATGTTTCTGCGTATAATCTAGAGATGGGTAGTATCGAAAACTACTGTTTATTACGCAGTTTTTGACACATTTTGACACGAGTTCTGGACAGTCTCTCAAAACCTGTGTTTTCGATATTTTTTGACAAGGTTTTTGCCAGCGAAAAAAATTGAAAAATGCAAAATATTAGCTTCATTTAAGTTCAGAACTGTTTTAAAAGTTTAAACGTTTTGGAAATTTACCAGTAGGGTGTATTTCGAAAACTTGCTCACAAAACAATAAGAATATTTTGTTTCCTCTTTTTCTCAATATCACTCGCACAGCTTTTAACACTTTTCGACGGTTTTTGCCCATAATTAAGGTTTTTGGTCTATTTTTTGCCAAAATTGGAGAAAGTTAAATTTTGTATGATCTATTGGTATAATCTGAAAATAGTTCAAATAGGTAATATTGTTTTGTTTATAATTTAATTGTACTTAACATAATTTCTAATAATTGTTGATAGTGGGTAAATTTATGGCTACGGACCATTTTGTGTCTATGCCTGGGGGTCAATTCTCGTTCTACTAAAAAATGGAATGAAACAAATTTTTCCATTTGGTTTCCACACGTCTTTCTCATTAGTATCTTTTCACGCAACAGCAATATGCGATTCTCGTTTCCAAATGGAAAAGAACGCTGAAAATACGCTGAATACTACACAGCAAAATATATTTTATCAAGTTTCATATATATTTCCGCTAGGTGCGCTAGATAAATGGTGCAAATCGTTGCTAAATAAAGGCAGTGATACATTTTCAATTTTTGCCTTTAAGGCAAAATAATTCTGCGCGTTGATTGGTTCAATGTCAAATTGAACATTACTCAATTTTTCATACGGCAAAAATTACCTAACCTCAAAATATTTTGAAATTTCCATGTTGTGATTTGTCAGTTACAAAGGTTAAAAAATTAAATTTGTATAACAATTAATTTAAAAGAACTAAAATTGAAAATAAATGCAGAAAATGCATGAAGTAAGTTCTGTTGATTTTTAATTTTTCTTGAATTAATTTGTAACACGTTTATAATGCTAATTGTGGTGATCGGTTAATCGCGTTTCGGTAACTAGCACTGGTAAACCCATCACGTCTTTGATTTCCTTTTCAAAATACGTTCTTCTTTTTCAATATTTTTTTTAAATAAATATAAAAGACCGATATTTATAATTCGTTGCTTTCTTTTCTAGAGTTTATTCATTTTCACTTTTAAATGAAACTTGGCAACCGTCAATTTCAAAATTTTAATTTGAATAAATTTTAGGTTATGTTTCATGCGATGACAAAAAGACCCTTACGGCAAAATGTTACATGTGTCGATACAAAAGAAATTTCAATTATGCCGTGTAAGACAAAAAAAGTTAATCAATCAGCGAGAAGAATTTGTTTGCCTTAAAGGCAAAAATTTAACATGTATCACTGCCTTAAATGATAAAAGAGATTATAATTTGTAATTAGATTTAATCACTCTCTCAAAGAGAAGTAAATAGAGTGTTAAACCAGTTTTCGTCATTGCTTATCAAAATATAAAATAAATTACTAAAATGGTCAAATTTTATTTAAACTAAACGAAACTAATTATTTAGGGATTTTTCTTAAATAAATTGAAATTTGTTTAATAAATTTGTTTATAAATTAGTTTAAAAGTGACTACTTAGTATTATAGTTTGGTTACACATTTAACATTAAAATTGCAAATTTAGGTCTTATAAAACTGAATTACCATATTCATTTATATTCCCACGACCAAAATACTCGGTGAGAAAGTTTTTTTCATATGAGAAAATTTTGACGTCATTTTTTTCCTTCTCATGAAACATGAATCGGAAATCTGTATTTCTCACTGAAAATACTTTTCATTGTATTTTTCACAGAACGAGAAATGACCCCCTGAAGTAAATTCATTAATTATTTATGTATGTTTTCCCTTATCTATAGGAGGATTTTTCAAGTATTAAGAGAGTTCGCATATAGATGGTGTGTCTGGGATTTAGTATTAAATAAATTAAATAAATATTAATAGGACTAATTTGTAAAAATACAGATAGAAACCTCTCACCATCAAAATTAATAAATTATCTTTATAAAAGAACAATATTCGTATCTTGACATGTTTTACTTAGAAATACAACTCTAAAGTTATTTTAATTAAAATAGAAAAATATTTTCCAATTAAAGTTAAAATGTATTCATTAACACTTTATAAATAGAAATCTCTTACAAAATTCCAATAAGTCAAGGAATATCATTCATAAGTAACAATTTATTTACACTTGTGTTACTGAATTCCTATGTAAATGTTTGACATTTGAGATTTTGTCCGAGGACAACGACGCACCATACTGCAGACACTCGAAATAAAAATTTCTCCTATAGGAGGTGTTTTCGTTTAGTTCAGTGATCACCCTCAGATGGTGTGTAAGGGATTTTATATAAATAATTTTTTATAAATCTTAGTAGAATTAATTTGTATAATTGCTCTCACTCATATTACTTCATAAAAACCAATAAATTGCCTTTATAAAACAACACAAATTATATCTTCATACCTTTTGCTTGATATTTAGAGTTACATTTATTTTTAACTAAAGTAGAAAAATATGTACAAATTTAAGTTAAAATGTATTTATTACCACTTTGTAAACGACAATCACCTACATAAATTTAATAAATTAAATGAAACCATTGATTGTTTTAAATTTATTACGGCTTGCATTACATAGGATTCCTGTGTAAATGTTTGACATTTAAGTTTTTATCCCCGACTTGACCTGCACCATGTGTCAAACACTCAAAGTAAAAACACCACGTATAGTTACTTACGTGCTCTGAAAAAGTCAAATCAAAAATGTTTGACTTTATTTGTTGTGCTCCTAATTAATTAGTGGTGACATCTGTTAATCAACATTATATCTTATGCTATAAGTTCAAATAACTTATATATAAATATAAGGGCGATTGCTCAGAAATATCGAACCAACATCGATAGTTTCGGACGATTTTGCTAGATAGCAGCACAGTAATTTAACGACGATATTTTTTTTATTGAACGAAAAAAACTAAATTATATTGTTTATGTTAGCTATTGCGCACGGTGAAAATCTAAAAAATTATATTATATAATATGTATACAGGGTGTTTTGTTCTTGAGTGTAAATATTTTCAGGAATGATTCCTTGATTAATTTCAAGCAAAAAATCGTTCCTGGAGGGGGGGCCATTTTCAATATTTACTGAGATACAGTGCGTTAAAGAAAATCAGTTTGGTGTGGTACTTTCACGCATATTTTTCTTAATTACTCCAAATTTAGGAAGACTAGGCCAAGCAGTTGTAATATTATTTTTAGGGGTCAGAATTACATTTGTTTTAATGTATTATGTAAGTAAGTAGCCTATTCCGTTGTTTAAATATTCGTGTTTAAACTTTGAATTTTATTTCAATATCACTAAAATTTTGCGTTTTTCATTGCTTTTTACTCATAAAACATGAAAATAATATACATATATACAAAATATATATACAAAAATTGACATATATAAAAAAAATAAATAAAATTGTTGGTGCTGCCATCTATCAAAATATTCTGATACTTAGTTTTAACGAAATTTCAAATAACTTATCGAAATTTGAACGAAATTATGTTGGATCGCGAGTTAAGTATGAAAAATTGTACCTACCGCCACTATAGTATATATAAGTTATTTGTATAAGTTGTACTCAATTAAAATTGCCTCGATAACTAAATCTAAATTGCTATCATTAGTACTAAATTTATAATTTTGTCGCTGTGTGTAAACAATTACGCTAGCCTAGGGAATCAAACCAAGGTTGTTTGAAACCAACAGTGGCTGCGTTTTTCTATTAGATGGGGCATGCATATAGTAACAATATTCGCCGCTGTTTTTAAATGCAGCACCCTCGGTACAGGGCCTAGATTCTGATGAAATGACAATTTTTCGTGACATTTTGTTATTAGTACAAAATATTGTCACAGAAAATTTGCGATTCTGACGAAATGAGTTATGACATTAACAGCAGTTTACAGTAGTTGCATTTCTAGTTTACCGCAGTTATATTTTAAGGTAATATAAAATTTAATTAATTAAAATTATTAAAAAAATTGGTTAATTATAAAATTTGATATATTGTTGTTTTTCTTAATATTCTAAAATAATTACTGATTTTTCGCAGTTTCTTGATGATGCTCGAGAAACCCGACCAGAAAATCTTTCTGAGCATTTATCGCATACGAAGAGCTTGATGATGCACACTCAGTTAGAGCTACACATAAAAATAGATAAAATATTGTTTTATTTTAATTAAAATGTAAAGAATTAAAATGTATAACATAAGAATTATAAAAATTAACAAAATATACTCACACATATTTTATTTTAAAATCAGTGAGAAAAGTCACAGAAAACCAAATTAATGGCAATTTTGTTTAATTTGTCATTTTTTTTCTTGTGACATTTTCTAAAAGTCACATCATCAGAATCGCATTTTAGAACTCACAACCATATTGTCATTTTATAGCAGTTCAATTTTAGTACAAAGTCACAAAAAATTGTCATTTGTCACTTGATCAGAATCTAGGCCCATGTTAGAATGTCAAATGTCATTAGTGTTTTGTATCGAAACTTTATGGTGTATTTGTCAGTGGCCATCTAGGAGTTAATGGCCACATAGGGATTGATAAAACATTGGCCCAGATACATCAACGATTCTACTGGCCAGGATGTAGACAATCTGTGATAGAATTTGAAGGGACCCGCAAGTAAAAGTCGTGGAACCATGAAACAATATAACGTCGGAGCACGGAGGAAATAACCAAGGCTTTCAGGAAGGGCAATTAGTATGGCTTCACAACCCACAACGGAAGAAGGGATTATCACCGAAGCTGCAACCAGCATGGGAAGGATCTTACACTATCATCACAAAGATGAACGACGTGGTTTATCGGATACAAGAGGGACATCGAGGTAAACCGAAGGTAGTGAATTTAGAAAGGCTGGCGCTATACAAAGGAGCTGATTTGGGTCCTGTTCGGGACGAACAGGCTTTGTTGGGGGGTAGTGTTACAGTGACACCTAGGGTTAGGATAGAATAGAATAAGTTAATTGATAGCGGAAAGTTCTGTAATAAAATGGAATTTTCCATAATGTTACGGTGACACCTAGGGAAGAATAGGATAAGTTATTAATAGCACAAATTTACTGACCTACCTACTACAATGAAATTTTCCATGATAAAACTGTTCTAAATGTTTCTAAACTGTTTTTAGCGGAATAATCATGAAATTTTGAGAAGTTTTGGTTTGTGTATATTAGGAGCGAACGAATTCGAATTAGACCATTGGTTTTTGGTAAGCGATAAAATGAAGATTAAAAAGGAAGTTAAAAAATGTTTTAAAAAGAGTTTTAGTGCAAAATAAAACTTATAAGTGAACAGTAGAATTTTGCAAAAATAATAAAATGTGATTTGTGAATTAAAACTGTGTTAAATTAATTTTTGGTGTTAATAAATAAAATCGTTTCTGATAAATTGAAGTGTTATGTTTTATTCACAATACAGTGAAGAAAATGTAACAATATTAAATTAAGAGATCAAAACAAAAAAAAAATTGGAATTGCAATGCTAGTAGTGCAGGTGTGTTCATGTCGCAAAAACTGAATAACACTCAAAAAAATTACTCTGTTACCGAGTTAGAGTGTCTAGCAGCCATATTAGCAGTAAACAAATTTAGAGCATACGTCGAAGGCCATGAATTCCCTGTAATCACCGACCACGCTAGCTTGAAATGGTTAATGCAGCAACGGGATTTAAGTGGTAGATTAGTGAGATGGAGTTTGCATCTACAACGTTTCTTATTTCAAATTTTGCACCAGAAAGGCAAAGAAAATGTCGTATCGGACATGTTGTCCAAGAATTGTGTAGTAATATCTCGAAAATTAGTAAAGGAACTATTTTGGATGTATCAAAATCAGATGAATCTGACTATGTTAAGCTGCATGATAATATTATTGAAAACACTAATAATTGTTTAACCGCTTTCAGATTTATTAGTTTGGAAATTCTGGGTACCTTCAAATTTAAGGCTGAATTTAATCAATAAAGCACATGATATACCGATGTCAGCTCACGGAGGTATTGCAAAAACTTTGGAAAATTTGAGACGATACTATATGGCCGTCTACGGCTAAACAGGTGCATAATTATGTAACAAACTGCATCATTTGCAAAACTACTAAAGCTCCAAACAAAATTACCAGGCCACCCATGTGAAATCTATATCCAATTGAAAGACCGTGGCAGCGAATTTATGTGGATCTGTTTGGACCATATCCTAGATCAACACATGGTAAAACGGTGATACTCATAGTGTCACCTTACAAAATTTGTTTTACTGAAACCACTTTCTAAGGGTTCTTCTCTGCAAAACGTGCAATTTTTGAAAAACGATGTATTTTGTGTCTTTGGAGTTCCACAAACCATCGACTCAGACAACGGACCTCAATTCAAGAGTGTCGAGTATCAGCAACTTTTAAGAAATTTGAAGTAAGGGATTCAAAAACAACGATCTTCTCACCTCAATCAAATTCGTCAGAGTGCGTTAACCGCTTAATTTTAGCGACCATTTGGTCCTATATGTATGTAGCTGGGAAGAATCTGAGGATGAAAATGAATCTTAAGAATATGGGCATTTTCTTGGAAGATTTTATTATTTTGTAAGTTTTTATATTATCTTTTGTTATTTACTAATACGCTTTCTAAACAAACATCTAAAGTATACATCAAAGAACAAGCAATTTTTAAAAAAATCTGGAAAATCATCTTTATAATATACCGTTTCATATTTCTTGAATCCATTTAAAAGATAAGATGCAATCGTGCGGTAGTTGGTTTTGATATATGCAAAGTGTTTACCAACTTCTTTACATTGGGATGTAACCTTAGTTTTTATGTTAATGCCGTGCTTCGTAGAACTGACGAGAAGACGAGAACTTTACCATTTTGATTTACCGCAGTATGGTACTCCTTGAATAGACATTATTATTATTATTACTTGAGGGCCATGTGGGGGCTCAAGCCACCCCGCACTGCGACCTAAAAGATCTTTTGTGCATTAAGCCCTACTTAATTATCCGTCCAGTCAATATTCAAGCTCTTAATGAATCTGATAATACTGCCTAACGGTACGTGATACATACTATCTGGGCTCATTGCTCTCCCTCCTAGATGTTTTAATTATCCGTCCAGCCAATATTCAGGCTCTTAAAGAACCTGATAATACTGCCGACCGGTGTGTGATACATACTATCTGAGCGGTAGCATTGGGACTCAAGGACATCGAGAGGGCAGACCCACTCCCGTATATTCCTATCCATGCCTCGTCTACCGTTTTGATTTTACTCTTGCGAGTTGCTGGGACATACTATTTGGGCTCATTGCTCTCCCTCCTAGATGTTTACTGTTGAAAGTACTTCTACACGCGATACATATTATCTGGGCTCATTGCTCTCCCTCCTAAATGTTTACTGTAGGAAGTACTTCTACACGCGTTACATACTATCTGGGCTCATTGCTCTCCCTCCTAGATGTAATAACATTTACTTCTGCTAGAAAAGCGGTAGCATTGGGACTCAAGGACTTTGAGAGGGCAGACCCTCTCCCGTGTATTCCTTCCCGTACCTCGTCTACCGTTTTGATTTAACTCTTGCGAGTTGCTGGGAATAAAAAAGTCGCCTGTAGGTCACCCAGGTTTACTACAGGAAGGCTAAATAAAACTGGAGGGTGCCTGGTATCCAGAGTCCGCATATATAGACTGATTAACCTATCAGCCATTCATCCATCGGCATATGCTGTTCCACCTTAGATTAGGGATTTTTTGTCAAGGTTTTCTCCTTTAGCGTCGTACTTTAGCCTGTCACCAAAGGCCACATTCAGCCTAATGGTTACAGTTACCGGTGGTTGCCACGAGGAGGCAGTACGTACACCTGCGCCTACTGGAAGTTTACGGAGCCCCTTCCAATAGACGCCAAACCACCAAGAAACATAATAGACATAATAGACATAATTTCAGGTTTGATTTTATCTAATGGTAACGGAAGCTCGTATAATTTTTCAAACATTTTCTGGTCCAGCATTATTTCAGTAGCATTGGAACAGAAAATGTATCTGCTGGATGAGATAAACATAAAACTGTTCTTTTCGGAATCAAATCGTACCAACACTTTCCCATCGAATTCGAATTGGTGATCGGATACAGGTTCTCCGATATAAGCTTTGTTATGATTGTCATAAACAAAAATTCTAATTGATGTTAGGGAACTCGCAGAAAACGGTAGATTGCCAATTAATTTGCTATATGATCGATAATATTTTAAAACTCAGTTTCTTTAAAATTTTGTGTTTAAAAATTGTGCTTCCAATATTATAAAATATAACGTTACTCACTATAACGGTGGAAAATGATTCTACTTTAGCATTTGTAGAGGGTTCAATCAGAAGAGCTTAGTTTAGAACGACGGAAACATTCCACGATGACACATCTACCTTATAAAATGTAACGTGATTACTAACTATAGTAATTGTGTGTCGTGTGTTGTGTCATCTAACCTATATAACACATCCAAAATTGTTAATTTCTAGTGTAAATAATTAAAACTGAACGGCATTTGAAACACAACAATGTAACACTTTGTTTCTTATATTTATTCGGATAGACTAATCGCGCAATAAAATCATGATGCATGCAGTTTATCTAAGGCGTTATATTTCACCAGTTTTAAATCTTAAATCGCTGTTGTTTGCAAACCAAAAAATTCAACAGATGAAATTACAAAATAACTCAATAAATTACTTAATACCACCACTACCAAACATTCATTGAAATCTGGATATGATAATGCGAAAAGCGCACACTGAGAAACAAAGACGACTTGAACTTGAGAATTATTTTAGCTGCGCCCAAACGTAATGTTTTATACAAAGCAGAAAGACTGCGCGCAGAGTTAATTTATTGAATGAAGAAATTTTCTTTTTAATTCATTCAATGGACCAAGAGCCAAGACCAGTCTCGTTTAATTTAATTTAATTTTTTGTTATTTTTTTTCTGCTTTTTTTGATTTCATTTAAAAGTTTATTGTTACAAGTAATCAATCACACTCCATGTTTCGTTTTTTTTTTATTCGTATAACATTTAAATGAAGATTTTTACTTAAGATAATTAAACCTTTTGGTTTTCGTATTTACCTCTGTACTCGAATATGTGTATAGAGAGAGTATAAAGAGGTTTTGTTTGTGGTGCATACCGTGGAATGAAAAATATATAAAGAAAAGAGGTTAAGTGGTTGTTGGTGCGACGAGATAACAAAAGATTGGGTATGCGGCCAGTTATATTATAGAATGTGGGTGATTGACAACATTAACATTGAATATTGTTATCGGTTATTCGACTCTTAATATAAATCAAGATGTCTATCCAGAACTCACCTACTGGATCGCGGAGAAAATTATCTGGGTTGACTGTGTATGGAAAACCAGAATTGGCAAATCTAATGGTTGATTTAAGGTCCCAACACCTATTGATAGAGATATCAATCATCAAAATCGGAGCACAATTGCAGATTTTCGATTTTGAAAGCTCTGAATTTGTGGGCTATAGTTCAGTTGATTTTCAATAAAATTAAATTTTCCACAAAATGTGTAGAAATATTCTAGCGATCTAAATACCCGTTGGCATAACAATTACAGGTCCCAACACCTATTGATAGAGATATCAATCATCGAAATCGGAACACAATTGCAGATTTTCGATTTTGAAAGCTCTGAATTTGTGGGCTATAGTTCAGTTGATTTTCAATAAAATTAAATTTTTCACAAAATCTGTAGAAATATTCTAGCGATCTAAATACCCGTTGGCATCACAATTACAGGTCCCAACACCTATTGATAGAGATATCAATCATCGAAATCGGAACACAATTGCAGATTTTCGATTTTGAAAGCTCTGAATTTGTGGGCTATAGTTCAGTTGATTTTCAATAAAATTAAATTTTCCACAAAATGTGTAGAAATATTCTAGCGATCTAAATACCCGTTGGCATAACAATTACAGGTCCCAACACCTATTGATAGAGATATCAATCATCGAAATTGGAGCACAATTGCAGATTTTCGATTTTGAAAGCTCTGAATTTGTGGGCTATAGTTCAGTTGATTTTCAATAAAATTAAATTTTCCACAAAATGTGTAGAAATATTCTAGCGATCTAAATACCCGTTGGCATAACAATTACAGGTCCCAACACCTATTGATAGAGATATCAATCATCGAAATTGGAGCACAATTGCAGATTTTCGATTTTGAAAGCTCTGAATTTGTGGGCTATAGTTCAGTTGATTTTCAATAAAATTAAATTTTCCACAAAATGTGTAGACATATTCTAGCGATCTAAATACCCGTTGGCATCACAATTACAGGTCCGAACACCTATTGATAGAGATATCAATCATCGAAATCGGAGCACAATTGCAGATTTTCGATTTTGAAAGCTCTGAATTTGTGGGCTATAGTTCAGTTGATTTTCAATAAAATTAAATTTTCCACAAAATGTGTAGAAATATTCTAGCGATCTAAATACCCGTTGGCATCACAATTACAGGTCCCAACACCTATTGATAGAGATATCAATCATCGAAATCGGAACACAATTGCAGATTTTCGATTTTGAAAGCTCTGAATTTGTGGGCTATAGTTCAGTTGATTTTCAATAAAATTAAATTTTTCACAAAATCTGTAGAAATATTCTAGCGATCTAAATACCCGTTGGCATCACAATTACAGGTCCCAACACCTATTGATAGAGATATCAATCATCGAAATCGGAACACAATTGCAGATTTTCGATTTTGAAAGCTCTGAATTTGTGGGCTATAGTTCAGTTGATTTTCAATAAAATTAAATTTTCCACAAAATGTGTAGAAATATTCTAGCGATCTAAATACCCGTTGGCATAACAATTACAGGTCCCAACACCTATTGATAGAGATATCAATCATCGAAATTGGAGCACAATTGCAGATTTTCGATTTTGAAAGCTCTGAATTTGTGGGCTATAGTTCAGTTGATTTTCAATAAAATTAAATTTTCCACAAAATGTGTAGAAATATTCTAGCGATCTAAATACCCGTTGGCATAACAATTACAGGTCCCAACACCTATTGATAGAGATATCAATCATCGAAATTGGAGCACAATTGCAGATTTTCGATTTTGAAAGCTCTGAATTTGTGGGCTATAGTTCAGTTGATTTTCAATAAAATTAAATTTTCCACAAAATGTGTAGACATATTCTAGCGATCTAAATACCCGTTGGCATCACAATTACAGGTCCGAACACCTATTGATAGAGATATCAATCATCGAAATCGGAGCACAATTGCAGATTTTCGATTTTTAAAGCTCTGAATTTGTGGGCTATAGTTCAGTTGATTTTCAATAAAATTAAATTTTCCACAAAATGTGTAGAAATATTCTAGCGATCTAAATACCCGTTGGCATCACAATTACAGGTCCCAACACCTATTGATAGAGATATCAATCATCGAAATTGGAGCACAATTGCAGATTTTCGATTTTGAAAGCTCTGAATTTGTGGGCTATAGTTCAGTTGATTTTCAATAAAATTAAATTTTCCACAAAATGTGTAGAAATATTCTAGCGATCTAGATACCCGTTGGCATAACAATTACAGGTCCCAACACCTATTGATAGAGATATCAATCATCGAAATTGGAGCACAATTGCAGATTTTCGATTTTGAAAGCTCTGAATTTGTGGGCTATAGTTCAGTTGATTTTCAATAAAATTAAATTTTCCACAAAATGTGTAGAAATATTCTAGCGATCTAAATACCCGTTGGCATCACAATTACAGGTCCGAACACCTATTGATAGAGATATCAATCATCGAAATCGGAGCACAATTGCAGATTTTCGATTTTGAAAGCTCTGAATTTGTGGGCTATAGTTCAGTTGATTTTCAATAAAATTAAATTTTCCACAAAATGTGTAGAAATATTCTAGCGATCTAAATACCCGTTGGCATCACAATTACAGGTCCGAACACCTATTGATAGAGATATCAATAATCGAAATCGGAGCACAATTGCAGATTTTCGATTTTTAAAGCTCTGAATTTGTGGGCTATAGTTCAGTTGATTTTCAATAAAATTAAATTTTCCACAAAATGTGTAGAAATATTCTAGCGATCTAAATACCCGTTGGCATCACAATTACAGGTCCCAACACCTATTGATAGAGATATCAATCATCGAAATCGGAACACAATTGCAGATTTTCGATTTTGAAAGCTCTGAATTTGTGGGCTATAATTCAGTTGATTATCAATAAAATTAAATTTTCCACAAAATGTGTAGAAATATTCTAACGATCTAAATACACTTTGGCATCACAATTACAGGTCCCAATACCTATTGATATAAAGGTATCAATCATCGAAAACGGAGCACAATTGCAGATTTTCGATTTTGAAAGCTCCGAATTTGTGGGCTATAGTTCAGTTGATTTTCAATAAAATTAAATTTTCCACAAAATGTGTAGACATATTCTAGCGATCTAAATACCCGTTGGCATAACAATTACAGGTCCCAACACCTATTGATAGAGATATCAATCATCGAAATTGGAGCACAATTGCAGATTTTCGATTTTGAAAGCTCTGAATTTGTGGGCTATAGTTCAGTTGATTTTCAATAAAATTAAATTTTCCACAAAATGTGTAGAAATTTTCTAGCGATCTAGATACCCGTTGGCATCACAATTACAGGTCCCAACACCTATTGATAGAGATATCAATCATCAAAATCGGAGCACAATTGCAGATTTTCGATTTTGAAAGCTCTGAATTTGTGGGCTATAGTTCAGTTGATTTTCAATAAAATTAAATTTTCCACAAAATGTGTAGAAATATTCTAGCGATCTAAATACCCGTTGGCATCACAATTACAGGTCCCAACACCTATTGATAGAGATATCAATCATCGAAATTGGAGCACAATTGCAGATTTTCGATTTTGAAAGCTCTGAATTTGTGGGCTATAGTTCAGTTGATTTTCAATAAAATTAAATTTTCCACAAAATGTGTAGACATATTCTAGCGATCTAAATACCCGTTGGCATAACAATTACAGGTCCCAACACCTATTGATAGAGATATCAATCATCGAAATTGGAGCACAATTGCAGATTTTCGATTTTGAAAGCTCTGAATTTGTGGGCTATAGTTCAGTTGATTTTCAATAAAATTAAATTTTCCACAAAATGTGTAGAAATATTCTAGCGATCTAAATACCCGTTGGCATCACAATTACAGGTCCGAACACCTATTGATAGAGATATCAATCATCGAAATCGGAGCACAATTGCAGATTTTCGATTTTTAAAGCTCTGAATTTGTGGGCTATAGTTCAGTTGATTTTCAATAAAATTAAATTTTCCACAAAATGTGTAGAAATATTCTAGCGATCTAAATACCCGTTGGCATAACAATTACAGGTCCCAACACCTATTGATAGAGATATCAATCATCGAAATTGGAGCACAATTGCAGATTTTCGATTTTGAAAGCTCTGAATTTGTGGGCTATAGTTCAGTTGATTTTCAATAAAATTAAATTTTCCACAAAATGTGTAGAAATATTCTAGCGATCTAAATACCCGTTGGCATCACAATTACAGGTCCCAACACCTATTGATAGAGGTATCAATCATCGAAATCGAACCACAATTGCAGATTTTCGATTTTTAAACTCTGAATTTGTGGTCTATAGTTCAGTTGATTTTCAATAAAATTAAATTTTCCACAAAATGTGTAGAAATATTCTAGCGATCTAAATACCCGTTGGCATAACAATTACAGGTCCCAACACCTATTGATAGAGATATCAATCATCGAAATTGGAGCACAATTGCAGATTTTCGATTTTGAAAGCTCTGCATTTGTGGGCTATAGTTCAGTTGATTTTCAATAAAATTAAATTTTCCACAAAATGTGTAGAAATATTCTAGCGATCTAAATACCCGTTGGCATCACAATTACAGGTCCCAACACCTATTGATAGAGATATCAATCATCGAAATTGGAGCACAATTGCAGATTTTCGATTTTGAAAGCTCTGAATTTGTGGGCTATAGTTCAGTTGATTTTCAATAAAATTAAATTTTCCACAAAATGTGTAGAAATATTCTAGCGATCTAAATACCCGTTGGCATCACAATTACAGGTCCCAACACCTATTGATAGAGATATCAATCATCGAAATTGGAGCACAATTGCAGATTCTCGATTTTGAAAGCTCTGAATTTGTGGGCTATAGTTCAGTTGATTTTCAATAAAATTAAATTTTCCACAAAATGTGTAGAAATATTCTAGCGATCTAAATACCCGTTGGCATCACAATTACAGGTCCCAACACCTATTGATAGAGATATCAATCATCAAAATCGGAGCACAATTGCAGATTTTCGATTTTGAAAGCTCTGAATTTGTGGGCTATAGTTCAGTTGATTTTCAATAAAATTAAATTTTCCACAAAATGTGTAGAAATATTCTAGCGATCTAAATACCCGTTGGCATCACAATTACAGGTCCCAACACCTATTGATAGAGATATCAATCATCGAAATTGGAGCACAATGGCAGATTTTCGATTTTGAAAGCTCTGAATTTGTGGGCTATAGTTCAGTTGATTTTCAATAAAATTAAATTTTCCACAAAATGTGTAGAAATATTCTAGCGATCTAAATACCCGTTGGCATCACAATTACAGGTCCCAACACCTATTGATAGAGATATCAATCATCGAAATCGGAACACAATTGCAGATTTTCGATTTTGAAAGCTCTGAATTTGTGGGCTATAGTTCAGTTGATTTTCAATAAAATTAAATTTTTCACAAAATCTGTAGAAATATTCTAGCGATCTAAATACCCGTTGGCATCACAATTACAGGTCCCAACACCTATTGATAGAGATATCAATCATCGAAATCGGAACACAATTGCAGATTTTCGATTTTGAAAGCTCTGAATTTGTGGGCTATAGTTCAGTTGATTTTCAATAAAATTAAATTTTCCACAAAATGTGTAGAAATATTCTAGCGATCTAAATACCCGTTGGCATAACAATTACAGGTCCCAACACCTATTGATAGAGATATCAATCATCGAAATTGGAGCACAATTGCAGATTTTCGATTTTGAAAGCTCTGAATTTGTGGGCTATAGTTCAGTTGATTTTCAATAAAATTAAATTTTCCACAAAATGTGTAGAAATATTCTAGCGATCTAAATACCCGTTGGCATAACAATTACAGGTCCCAACACCTATTGATAGAGATATCAATCATCGAAATTGGAGCACAATTGCAGATTTTCGATTTTGAAAGCTCTGAATTTGTGGGCTATAGTTCAGTTGATTTTCAATAAAATTAAATTTTCCACAAAATGTGTAGACATATTCTAGCGATCTAAATACCCGTTGGCATCACAATTACAGGTCCCAACACCTATTGATAGAGATATCAATCATCGAAATCGGAGCACAATTGCAGATTTTCGATTTTTAAAGCTCTGAATTTGTGGGCTATAGTTCAGTTGATTTTCAATAAAATTAAATTTTCCACAAAATGTGTAGAAATATTCTAGCGATCTAAATACCCGTTGGCATCACAATTACAGGTCCAACACCTATTGATAGAGATATCAATCATCGAAATTGGAGCACAATTGCAGATTTTCGATTTTGAAAGCTCTGAATTTGTGGGCTATAGTTCAGTTGATTTTCAATAAAATTAAATTTTCACAAATGTGTAGAAATATTCTAGCGATCTAGATACCCGTTGGCATAACAATTACAGGTCCCAACACCTATTGATAGAGATATCAATCATCGAAATTGGAGCACAATTGCAGATTTTCGATTTTGAAAGCTCTGAATTTGTGGCTATAGTTCAGTTGATTTTCAATAAAATTAAATTTTCCACAAAATGTGTAGAAATATTCTAGCGATCTAAATACCCGTTGGCATCACAATTACAGGTCCGAACACCTATTGATAAGAGATATCAATCATCGAAATCGGAGCACAATTGCAGATTTTCGATTTTGAAAGCTCTGAATTTGTGGGCTATAGTTCAGTTGATTTTCAATAAAATTAAAATTTTCCACAAAATGTGTAGAAATATTCTAGCGATCTAAATACCCGTTGGCATCACAATTACAGGTCCGAACACCTATTGATATAGATATCAATCATCGAAATCGGAGCACAATTGCAGATTTTCGATTTGAAAGCTCTGAATTTGTGGGCTATAGTTCAGTTGATTTTCAATAAAATTAAATTTTCCACAAAATGTGTAGAAATATTCTAACGATCTAAATACCCGTTGGCATCACAATTACAGGTCCCAACACCTATTGATAAAGATATCAATCATCGAAATCGGAGCACAATTGCAGATTTTCGATTTTGAAAGCTCTGAATTTGTGGGCTATAGTTCAGTTGATTTTCAATAAAATTAAATTTTCCACAAAATGTGTAGAAATATTCTAGCGATCTAAATACCCGTTGGCATCACAATTACAGGTCCCAACACCTATTGATAGAGATATCAATCATCGAATTGGACCACAATTGCAGATTTCGATTTTGAAAGCTCTGAATTTGTGGGCTATAGTTCAGTTGATTTCAATAAAATTAAATTTTCCACAAAATGTGTAGAAATATTCTAGCGATCTTAATACCCGTTGGCATCACAATTACAGGTCCCAACACCTATTGATAGAGATATCAATCATCGAAATTGGAGCACAATTGCAGATTTTCGATTTTGAAAGCTCTGAATTTGTGGGCTATAGTTCAGTTGATTTCATTAAAATTAAATTTTCCACAAAATGTGTTAGAAATATTCTAGCGATCTAAGTACCCGTTGGCATAACAATTACAGGTCCCAACACCTATTGATAGAGATATCAATCATCGAAATTGGAGCACAATTGCAGATTTTCGATTTTGAAAGCTCTGAATTTGTGGGCTATAGTTCAGTTGATTTTCAATAAAATTAAATTTTCCACAAAATGTGTAGAAATATTCTAGCGATCTAAATACCCGTTGGCATCACAATTACAGGTCCCAACACCTATTGATAGAGATATCAATCATCGAAATTGGAGCACAATGGCAGATTTTCGATTTTGAAAGCTCTGAATTTGTGGGCTATAGTTCAGTTGATTTTCAATAAAATAAATTTTCCACAAAATGTGTAGAAATATTCTAGCGATCTAAATACCCGTTGGCATCACAATTACAGGTCCAACACCTATTGATAGAGATATCAATCATCGAAATTGGAGCACAATTGCAGATTCTCGATTTTGAAAGCTCTGAATTTGTGGGCTATAGTTCAGTTGATTTTCAATAAAATTAAATTTTCCACAAAATGTGTAGAAATATTCTAGCGATCTAAATACCCGTTGGCATCACAATTACAGGTCCCAACACCTATTGATAGAGATATCAATCATCAAAATCGGAGCACAATTGCAGATTTTCGATTTTGAAAGCTCTGAATTTGTGGGCTATAGTTCAGTTGATTTTCAATAAAATTAAATTTCCACAAAATGTGTAGAAATATTCTAGCGATCTAAATACCCGTTGGCATCACAATTACAGGTCCCAACACCTATTGATAGAGATATCAATCATCGAAATTGGAGCACAATTGCAGATTTTCGATTTGAAAGCTCTGAATTTGTGGGCTATAGTTCAGTTGATTTTCAATAAAATTAAATTTTCCACAAAATGTGTAGAATATATTCTAGCGATCTAAATACCCGTTGGCATCACAATTACAGGTCCCAACACCTATTGATAGAGATATCAATCATCGAAATTGGAGCACAATGGCAGATTTTCGATTTTGAAAGCTCTGAATTTGTGGGCTATAGTTCAGTTGATTTTCAATAAAATTAAATTTCCACAAAATGTGTAGAAATATTCTAGCGATCTAAATACCCGTTGGCATCACAATTACAGGTCCCAACACCTATTGATAGAGATATCAATCATCAAAATCGGAGCACAATTGCAGATTTTCGATTTTGAAAGCTCTGAATTTGTGGGCTATAGTTCAGTTGATTTTCAATAAAATTAAATTTTCCACAAAATGTGTAGAAATATTCTAGCGATCTAAATACCCGTTGGCATCACAATTACAGGTCCCAACACCTATTGATAGAGATATCAATCATCAAAATCGGAGCACAATTGCAGATTTTCGATTTTGAAAGCTCTGAATTTTGGTGGGCTATAGTTCAGTTGATTTTCAATAAAATTAAATTTTCCACAAAATGTGTAGAAATATTCTAGCGATCTAAATACCCGTTGGCATCACAATTACAGGTCCCAACACCTATTGATAAAGATATCAATCATCGAAATTGGAGCACAATTGCAGATTTTCGATTTTGAAAGCTCTGAATTTGTGGGCTATAGTTCAGTTGATTTTCAATAAATTAAATTTTCACAAAATGTGTAGAAATATTCTAGCGATCTAAATACCCGTTGGCATCACAATTACAGGTCCCAACACCTATTGATAGAGATATCAATCATCAAAATCGGAGCACAATTGCAGATTTTCGATTTTGAAAGCTCTGAATTTGTGGGCTATAGTTCAGTTGATTTTCAATAAAATTAAATTTTCCACAAAATGTGTAGAAATATTCTAGCGATCTAAATACCCGTTGGCATCACAATTACAGGTCCAACACCTATTGATAGAGATATCAATCATCGAAATTGGAGCACAATTGCAGATTTTCGATTTGAAAGCTCTGATTTGTGGGCTATAGTTCAGTGATTTTCATAAAATTAAATTTTCCACAAAATGTGTAGAAATATTCTAGCGATCTAAATACCCGTTGGCATCACAATTACAGGTCCCAACACCTATTGATAGAGATATCAATCATCGAAATTGGAGCACAATTGCAGATTTTCGATTTTGAAAGCTCTGAATTTGTGGGCTATAGTTCAGTTGATTTTCAATAAAATTAAATTTTCCACAAAATGTGTAGAAATATTCTAGCGATCTAAATACCCGTTGGCATCACAATTACAGGTCCCAACACCTATTGATAGAGATATCAATCATCGAAATTGGAGCACAATGGCAGATTTTCGATTTTGAAAGCTCTGAATTTGTGGGCTATAGTTCAGTTGATTTTCAATAAAATTAAATTTTCCACAAAATGTGTAGAAATATCTAGCGATCTAAATACCCGTTGGCATCACAATTACAGGTCCCAACACCTATTGATAGAGATATCAATCATCGAAATTGGAGCACAATTGCAGATTTTCGATTTTGAAAGCTCTGAATTTGTGGGCTATAGTTCAGTTGATTTTCAATAAAATTAAATTTTCCACAAAATGTGTAGAAATATTCTAGCGATCTAAATACCCGTTGGCATCACAATTACAGGTCCCAACACCTATTGATAGAGATATCAATCATCGAAATTGGAGCACAATGGCAGATTTTCGATTTTGAAAGCTCTGAATTTGTGGGCTATAGTTCAGTTGATTTTCAATAAAATTAAATTTTCCACAAAATGTGTAGAAATATTCTAGCGATCTAAATACCCGTTGGCATCACAATTACAGGTCCCAACACCTATTGATAGAGATATCAATCATCAAAATCGGAGCACAATTGCAGATTTTCGATTTTGAAAGCTCTGAATTTGTGGGCTATAGTTCAGTTGATTTTCAATAAAATTAAATTTTCCACAAAATGTGTAGAAATATTCTAGCGATCTAAATACCCGTTGGCATCACAATTACAGGTCCCAACACCTATTGATAGAGATATCAATCATCGAAATTGGAGCACAATTGCAGATTTTCGATTTTGAAAGCTCTGAATTTGTGGGCTATAGTTCAGTTGATTTTCAATAAAATTAAATTTTCCACAAAATGTGTAGAAATATTCTAGCGATCTAAATACCCGTTGGCATCACAATTACAGGTCCCAACACCTATTGATAGAGATATCAATCATCGAAATTGGAGCACAATTGCAGATTTTCGATTTTGAAAGCTCTGAATTTGTGGGCTATAGTTCAGTTGATTTTCAATAAAATTAAATTTTCCACAAAATGTGTAGAAATATTCTAGCGATCTAAATACCCGTTGGCATCACAATTACAGGTCCCAACACCTATTGATAGAGATATCAATCATCGAAATGGAGCACAATGGCAGATTTTCGATTTTGAAAGCTCTGAATTTGTGGGCTATAGTTCAGTTGATTTCAATAAAATTAAATTTTCCACAAAATGTGTAGAAATATTCTAGCGATCTAAATACCCGTTGGGCATCACAATTACAGGTCCCAACACTATTGATAGAGATATCAATCATCAAAATCGGAGCACAATTGCAGATTTCGATTTTGAAAGCTCTGAATTTGTGGGCTATAGTTCAGTTGATTTTCAATAAAATTAAATTTTCCACAAAATGTGTAGAAATATTCTAGCGATCTAAATACCCGTTGGCATCACAATTACAGGTCCCAACACCTATTGATAGAGATATCAATCATCAAAATCGGAGCACAATTGCAGATTTTCGATTTTGAAAGCTCTGAATTTGTGGGCTATAGTTCAGTTGATTTTCAATAAAATTAAATTTTCCACAAAATGTGTAGAAATATTCTAGCGATCTAAATACCCGTTGGCATCACAATTACAGGTCCCAACACCTATTGATAAAGATATCAATCATCGAAATTGGAGCACAATTGCAGATTTTCGATTTTCGATTTGAAAGCTCTGAATTTGTGGGCTATAGTTCAGTTGATTTTCAATAAAATTAAATTTTCCACAAAATGTGTAGAAATATTCTAGCGATCTAAATACCCGTTGGCATCACAATTACAGGTCCCAACACCTATTGATAGAGATATCAATCATCGAAATTGGAGCACAATTGCAGATTTTCGATTTTGAAAGCTCTGAATTTGTGGGCTATAGTTCAGTTGATTTTCAATAAAATTAAATTTTCCACAAAATGTGTAGAAATATTCTAGCGATCTAAATACCCGTTGGCATCACAATTACAGGTCCCAACACCTATTGATAGAGATATCAATCATCGAAATTGGGAGCACAATTGCAGATTTTCGATTTTGAAAGCTCTGAATTTGTGGGCTATAGTTCAGTTGATTTTCAATAAAATTAAATTTTCCACAAAATGTGTAGAAATATTCTAGCGATCTAAATACCCGTTGGCATCACAATTACAGGTCCCAACACCTATTGATAGAGATATCAATCATCGAAATTGGAGCACAATGGCAGATTTTCGATTTTGAAAGCTCTGAATTTGTGGGCTATAGTTCAGTTGATTTTCAATAAAATTAAATTTTCCACAAATGTGTAGAAATATTCTAGCGATCTAAATACCCGTTGGCATCACAATTACAGGTCCCAACACCTATTGATAGAGATATCAATCATCGAAATTGGAGCACAATTGCAGATTTTCGATTTTGAAAGCTCTGAATTTGTGGGCTATAGTTCAGTTGGATTTTCAATAAAATTAAATTTTCCACAAAATGTGTAGAAATATTCTAGCGATCTAAATACCCGTTGGCATCACAATTACAGGTCCCAACACCTATGATAGAGATATCAATCATCGGAAATTGGAGCACAATGGCAGATTTTCGATTTTGAAAGCTCTGAATTTGTGGCTATAGTTCAGTTGATTTTCAATAAATTAAATTTTCCACAAAATGTGTAGAAATATTCTAGCGATCTAAATACCCGTTGGCATCACAATTACAGGTCCCAACACCTATTGATAGAGATATCAATCATCAAAATCGGAGCACAATTGCAGATTTTCGATTTTGAAAGCTCTGAATTTGTGGGCTATAGTTCAGTTGATTTCA
>CAUVYM010000517.1:0-21087 GCA_963556165.1 Tipula helvola
ATTCCAAAATTGATATAAATTAACCATAATATTCTTTAGATGTGTTGTGTTTCACTAAATATGAGGACGAAAAATCGATAACAGAGTTTTATTTATTTATTATATGACAAATAACATGTAAGAATACCAAAATGTAAAATTGTCGGTTTTAATCGTAAATGTCTACCTATCATGACTTAGTTCGATACCAACAATTTTATTTTTAAAACAATTAAAAATTCAATAAAAAGGGTTATTGAAAAAAAATTATTTTTAATTATGATATCATAATTTTCGATATTACCCATTATTTTTTACATTTTATCATTATTTATGTCTTCTTTTCAAGTAATATTCACTGAAATTTATAAATAAACAAAAATATGTTGAATGTTGCATCCTTTTGACCACTTCTTTGTAATTTACCAAGTTGTTTTATTTGCTTCGTATTGACACCAGTATCTGTTTTAACAAAATTTACACTTTCAATATCGGTATAATGGACATATTATTTAATGATATTTAGTTATACAAAGCCTATTCATATGTTGTTATAATGGACTGACCATTCAATGATAACAAGTTATACTCAGCCCATTTATCTTTTTTTATAAATGAGCCTAATTAAACAATATTTCGAAATATTTGTTTTAAAGATATTTGGTTGCTATATAAAGTCACTACAAATAAAGATTTATTGGTTTCGAAGCAAATACCGCCCACGACACACTTTTTGCGCGCAACAACACCAAAACCATATTTTCTTAGAAAAAACCATGTCATAAATTATTACGTGTATGCCCATTTACATAATTTTCTATTTTGTTTTAAAATTGTATATGAAAGTAATTGTAGTTTTTTAGACCATATAAAAACTGTTTTATTTTCGAGGGATCCAACTTCAGGATTCACTTGTTTTTGTGGTAAATCTGAACAACAAAAGTAAATAATGTCTAAAACAATCAACAATGACATTTTACAGTTAAAGAAAATATTTCCTGTGAACAATATAATTTGATTTCGATATTTGTGCATCTGAAGGCTTTGTTCACTAACTTTAATATGAATTTCAACGGTATACTGCACGACGGGAATAGTTTTATCAAAAAATATAATTGGTATCAAACAAATATTTTATTGATGATTCTTCCATTGTTGTAAAGATAACGAGTTGCCTGTGGTTTAAATTAAGTAAATATCTTTAAATTTTTGCGTTGTGTTAAAAATAGACAATGTTGAGATAAAACTCGGGGGTGTTAAGTATGAACCACCCGTAAGTCAGACCCTCTAAAACATATCCCTATGATTAAGCAGCTATAGAGATATTTAAGAAAAATATCCAGTTCTTATACAAACTTAGAAGACGTTAGGAAGCAAATATCTTATATAAGATTAGTAATTTTTGAAATGTAAATGTGTACCTGATAAATATTTTTTGATTATGGAATTAATTAAACAATATTATTATTAATTTATATAATTAAAATCTTTATTACATTAAAATAAAAAAACTATTTTAAACTTCGTTCGAACTTTGCCTCAATACCATAACTTTATGAAACAGAATTTTATGAAAATAACATAAACATTGAAAGCAATATTGTTAAATTAGAAAAAAAATGTTGTTGATATGATAGAAACAAATTTGAAACCAGCGATATTAATTCAATCGGCAAAGCTTCGAAAAAAAAGTTTCTAACAAAAACTTAAATAATGAAATTAAACAGAAAGTTAAAAATAAGAATAGCTGCAGAAAAAAAAATCGGGTTTTTAAATACAAAAATAAATCATCAACAAGACAAGAATATTAACGAAACATCAGAAGGGTTTAGATATATTTTCCAAAGAAAGAATCATGATGTTTTGGTCGTATGACAGGAATAAATCTAAGAAATGTTCGATGAAAATGAAGAAGCTCATGCAATGTTTTACAGAATATGTAGATATAAAGGATAAAAAAGTCTCTTGACAACAGAAATGATATTAAACTATAAGTTTTTAACACTGCGTATATCAAATAATGTTTATACAAATAATATCCAAATGCCTTCAGTGATAAAGATTACAAAGAGAGCTTCTGTAATGCGGAATCTTTAATTAAATTGAAGCCTAACTGTATATGTGAGCTTTCATACAACAATTTTCAAATATTTATAAACTCTTGTATAAAAATACATACAATAAAACATTCTATTGATCTTTAAATAAATCACAAACAAAAATCGCGTAAATACGGTAATTAATAGATTTTACAAAATAAAATACCTTTTTTACAATATAAATACATTTTAAAAAATAGAATATAAGTTGTGATTCTTCGAATATTAAAATAACAATTAAAATAAAAGGGATGTCTAGCTTATATAATCACCATTATAAGTTTGTTTTTGATTTTTCATATCCATAATGATACAGATTACGATTATTGAGTTAATTAAAAATAATACATTAATGTTTTATCATTAAGGATTAGTCGTGATATTTTAATATCGTGCTATCAAAATACAAAATAAAAAAATTAAGTTTAATAATTTTTTATGATATTGTTCGATGTTATAGAAACCTTATCGGCACACCCTCATGGGTATATACAACTCTACAAATCATTGTTCTTTTTTACAATCGCTATATTTCATCTTTTGTTTATTAGTTAGCTAACGCCTGCTATATAAAAAAAGTGTTTTGTATAGATGAAATGTCTTTGAGTCATCCATATTAAACTAATATGAGTTTTGTTTATCGGCACATTATCAACATTTTATTGAATAATGCAACGGAAAAAGTATAATGATATGCATATAAGTAAATATTATGTTTATTGACTCTCTCTACAGGTATCAATGTTTTTTCAATATAAACTAATATTTGGTCTCAAACCAACAAAACATTTTTGTTTTTATTTTTTTATACATTATAATTATAACGAGCAGAGAAGGATTAACAAATATCAATGATGTTTAATATATTAAATTAAATAAAAGAATTCAACTCTTTTTAGAAGCACATGTTTAAGATAAGTCTTTTTATATTATATATGCAGTCCTTTATGTATACGTTATTTGATTCTTATACGATTTGATGTGCACAATAAGAAAAAACTAATCGAATAAAGAAAAGTTTTAGTGAATAGATTAAGTGAACGAGATAAAGATATGGTCAATAAATAAATGTTATGAAATATTTCCGACTGGTAATAGATCCGTGAGATATATTTCTCTTGAAATATAATTTTCAAAACTTATACATAGAATTTAAATAGATCTTTAAAGTTTACACAACAATATAAACTTCTATCTCGCGTTTTTATGTCAAACGACTACGATGTATCCATACTCAACAATAAAACATATTTTAAATTCTTGAATTTTTAATAGATATTAATACTTAAAAATTCAATTTAATTAAATCTTTCCTTCTCATTGATTGATTTTATTGCACACAAATATAGTAAAATTTTGTAAAATTTATCCCAAAATAATCACTACCAATAGATAGCATTGCATGCAAAAAAATAACTCCCTCCAAATATTTCGGCGGGAATGACAAAAATTTGTTTTTATAAAAGTATATAAGAAAAAAAATTCCTTATTACAAATGTTTCATAAGAACTCAGGCAAACCATTCATTCCAGACTACACCTTCAATGTAAAGTTATTAATCAATTTCTGGGAAAACATTGCCCAAGAATCAGTATTAGATTGCATCACCCAATCTTTTAGTAGAAAAAACAAGCCTACTATTGAAGTTAAGAAAAACAAGATAGAACATACCAAGTCTTTATCTTGTATAAATCATACAATAACATTAGATATGGCAAAATTAGAAAACGCCACAGATGAACAAAATAAAAATTTACAAATTGAAGCCAAGTTTCGAATTGATTTAAATTATCCACAGCTGCAGAGTGGCTCATCTACAAATTATATAGCAATACACAACCAGAATGTATTTAAAAATAGTAAGAATGAACAACATTTGGAACTTTGCAATAATATACAACGTAAATGTATAATAGCATCTTATATAACAGATGAAATATTTAAAACTTTTAAGAGTATTAATCCTTCCAACAGATTTACAGAAAATGACATAAATACACAGTTGCAAAACTCGACGATAGAAGCCAAATTTGAAACAACCCCGAATTCTTTATTACCTCAAAGTAGACAATCCATAGAAGATATAACAAATCACCAACATATTGAAATTAATAACACTAGAAATGAATATTATTTTGAAATATTCAATAATATAAGAAGTAAATACACTATTACATTTTATATAATAGATGAGATATTAAAAACAATAAAACCTGCACAAATTAAACATAAAAAATTCTCTGCGAAAAAAATACCCGACACAAAAATAGATGATAATCTTATAGTTCTCAATCAGGAAGAAGTAAATGCAAATTTAATAACAAATGAAGAAGACAAACCAGCAGTGGAAAAATATAAAGAAGAAAGCAACATATCTAATATAGATATAAAGAAATCGAGTTCTACTAATACAAAAAGAAAACATCGTAAGAGAACCAAAAAAAATAAATATAAACAAAGAATACATGTAGAGAAACCGGAAGTATCTTTGGTAAAAGAACAAGAAGACGCGATAGAACGGCACGATACAACGACAAAAGAAAATACAAATTCTACTGAAGCTTTAGAAATATTGAAAATAAAAGATAATAATGCTGAAGGTCAACAACAACAACCTACCATAGATCTTAATGAAGCAAAGTTAAACGTCAACACAAACGAAGATATAAAAGAACAAGTAAATAGCCAAATGACAAACTCCCTACAAGGTAATGACTGTACAAACGCAAAAGTTTCATTCACAAGTTCTAATAATGACGTAAAGAAAGATATTGAAAATAAAAATATTCAAATTGCGGATGATAAAACGAAACAAAATGTTGGTTTGACGAGTAACCAAAGAATACAAAATCATAAAGAAGAAAAGGTTTTGATACAACCAATAGTATCATCAAATGGATTCACCTATAGATTACATGGTGAGAAACAATATGTTTTACCCGTAGAGCAAAATGAATTCTATGAAATAACAGAATCTGATCATAAAGCTCATGCAATCTTTTTACAAAACTGTAGATCTGAAGGATACAATCATCACCTTGACAATAGGCATAATATTAAAGCAGGAAATGTTGATACAGCAGATAGGAAATACAAAATATATATTAAAATAACCAAACAGTCAGTGATCTCTGTAACAAAACTTGGATCATACGCCTTTGGCCCCCCCCGGTTATCGATCATACGCCCTTGACCCCCCGGTAAAAAAATAAAATAAAAATAAAGCAAATACGAGCTGCGAACTTTCAAATAATAAAATTAAAAATTAATTTATTTTTTTATTAAAAATACCAATTAACATCCCACCACTCTCCAATCCCACCATACTGTCATTCCACCACTCTTTCATCCTTCAACAACACAAAACTTGTTTTTTTCCAATACATTGTGATTTATTTGAATATGAATTAAACCGATTGGAGACATTCATTAAATAAAAGGTAAAAGTTATTTAAATTACTTCTTTGTCCCGATTAAAAACGGACTAACTTTACATTAGTACTCAGAGTTCAAATCTCGATAAAGACTATTTTTAAAAATTTATAAAAAGAATAAAAATGTTAAATACTTTTAATTCGATAATTCTTTAATAAATATATCAAATATATCTTGTTTTTCATGTTTCCGACGCCAAAGAAACTCAAATAATTTAAATGGTAGCTTTTCAAACGTCCTCATCCTAAATGGTACAACTCTTTTAATTCCACTCCAACTACCTTCAATCGTGTTAGTATGGTATCCTTCATCATTAACAAACTCAAACTTGTGTAATACTGATTTATGCATAAACTGAACAAAAGTGTTGCGTTCATTGTATCCAGACCATCCATCTGTTACAATGATTGATCCAGGTTTAACGTGTTTCAAAATCAATGCAGTAAGCGTTGTCATGCTCCGATTTTCAACAACAACACAGAAAATTTTCCTCTCACTAGTACATTCCACCCCGCCAAAAAACCCAACAACCTTCAACATGATGTCCGCGATTATTTTTTTTATTTATAAATTTGCTTTCATCTAGTTGGACAACAATACCTTCAACCCCTATTTCACAATCCTCTTCATCAACACTATCAATTATAACACTTCTAATTAAATTCAAAATCCTGGCAATGGTGGCAGTTGAATGACCAGTTATAATTTTAATGTTGTCAAAAGTACAATTAGCTAAAAAATAATAACAGATATCACGGAATTCATGTGTCTTAATTCGCATTTGCTCAAATATAGTGTTTCGTAAAATTGAAAATGTCGATCTACACTTGTAATTAGTGCATTGGACATTAATGATGTCCTTTCTTTGCACCGTCGAATCACAAGTACTACAATGCGATGGCAAAGGCAACACTAAATTATTCAATAGAAACTCAATAGCGATTTCGGTTGATTCAAATATATTTTTTAAGCATTTTCTTGGTTTGAGCATGTGTTAGTAAAAAAAAATTAAATAAAGTCTTAATCGAGATTTGAACTCTGAGTAGTAAAGTAAAGTTCAACCTTAAAAACTCTATGTTTAAATCATAATTATATTACAATTTGAAAAATTACATCAATTAAAGCAGAAAGAATTGTAATTTTTTTAATTGCAAATTATTTAAATCTATAATTATATATAAAAGTATAAATATTAATAGAAGAATCTCTTCAGTATAATAAAAAAAACAAGATAATATATTATTATATTATAATAATATTAAAATAAATATATTTAAAAGGTTAAAATAATAAAAACAACATCTAAACTTTAATCATATTTAAAAACGCGTCATATAAATCCAATTTGTTATTGATTCGAAACATAACCTCAAGCAATATTTGTTTCCTGTCTTCCTTGCGAACCCCTTTACGCTTTTTTATCACAAGCTTCAACGTATTATTAAATGATTCGATGTTTTGAGTGTGAACACCACTTTCTGGACATACGAAATTGTACTTATGTACGACAGTACGATGAACGTAATCTGGATCATTATCCAAACTTCTGTACGCTTTCCAATCATCGCTATGAATAATAGTACCCGCGAGTACATGCTCCTTAACTATTGGTATCAAAACATTTGCACTCCTATTCAGTACCATTTCACAATAAACCCTTGAAGGTTTACTTGATACGTCAATAATACAGAAAGCCCAATCTTGTTCCGATCCTCTTCCACGGTGGCTTTTTACGGCATGATTCAACATAGTTTCATCGATGTGACATGTTCGTAGCGGACCTCCAAGTTGCATTGGATTATTTTCATAAAACTGTCCAATATACAAAATAATTTTTTCAATAACGTTATGAATACTTTTGGCACCAACTTCCAACAAATTTTTCATCTGAAATTGCTGTAAGTCAGCCAGCCAATAAAAGCATATTTTTAAAATGTCTCTTATTTTTATTCTAGAGTCATCAAAAAAAGAATCTTTTCTTATTGAAATAGTGGTTTGATATTTCACGCAATTATAATTGCAACATCTCCAATTATAACCATCTGTGCAATCAGTCGTTTTCTTGAGTGACATAAAATTTTGGCAATGAAAACATAAAACTTCGCGTTTAATCAATTGATTTTCAAATAACCAGTCTAGTAATTCTTCATTAGTAAATGTTATTAATGTTTCAATTAAGTTGCCGTAATTCAGGTATATTTTCATTTTTTTATTTACACATATTTTACAAAAATTAATAATAAAAATTTTATTTAAAAGGATTTAAACCCTCGTATATCATACGCCCTTGGCCCCCCGCCGGGGGGCCAAGGGCGTATGATCCCAAAACTTATACGACCCAAAGAAGAAGATAAGCTTCCATAATTCTAAATGCTTAATTAAATTGATGTGATTATAAATACTTTTCTTTTTATAATATTTGGTCAAATATTTATACTCATTTATAAAAATATATCAAATAGAACATTCTATTAATTTTAAGGCAAACACAGGTAGTTTTTTACTTTTGGGGGGGGTAAATTTTTAAAATAAAATTTATAATTAAAAAAAGTAAAAAAAAATAAAAATAAATTAGAGTTTAAATAGATTTATGAGTACATTTAAACGGTCAGTACTATTTCTTGTCATATAATACCTTTCAAACACAAATTTTTGCAAATATAAACTAATTATTTCTTCATTTGCCGAATCAGGTATATAACTTTTTAAAGTTCTCCATGTTCTTTCGATTGTGTTGGTGTGAATTTCAAAATTATTGGGATCAACGAAATTTTCCGAATGATTAATAACTAAGTGTTCGAAACCCAAGGCAGAAAGATCACAATAACCTCTCCAGCCATCACTTATTATTTTTGAATTCATTTCAATATTATTTAAAACAAAATTGTTAATTATGTTTTTATTTCTTCTTCGCGAAATAAAAAATGCACATTCCTTCGTCTCCCTACATATTGCTCCTATAATCCAGATTGATTCTTTTTTTAAAACTCTACCGACATAATATTTTCTCGTATAGATTTTTGATTCATCAATTTCTACCGTTAAAAAACTTCCTCCTATTTTTCTAAAAGAAATGCTATTCATATTTTCACAAAGCTTAGACCTGAATAAATCAAACCATTTTACGATTGTTCTTGAAGATATTTTTAAATTTTCAATAATTTCCTTCACTTGTTCTTCTGAGGCAAAGCACGCCATAAGTCTCAAAACTTTTTGTATTGGCAAATGTGTTTTGTGAAAAACAGAACCGACAAAAATGCTTTTTCGATAAGGACAACCTTTTCGTGAGCATCTTAATTCACTTTTAATTCCATGCCTTTTCTTTGATGGTTCAAGGAAAACGGCTCCATTACAATGCGTACAATTTTCATAGTGTACGTTAATTAGACCCAATTCGATGGCTAGTTCATAACTGTCGTTAATGTTTTCTTGTCTTTTCAATAAGTTCAAATTTTGTAATCATATGTGTATTTTTTTTTACTTTTTTTAATTATAAATTTTATTTTAAAAATTTACCCCCCCCCCAAAAGTAAAAAACAACCCAAACACAAATTAAAATTAAATAAAAAAAAACATTATCCATAGCTTTAAGAACACAAAATGTTTTTTTTATTACAAAATTACAGATTGCTTTTATTTGAAGACGAAGGAAAACAAAGATGAATTGTTCTAAGTAACTTTTTTATCTAACCATTATAAATATTTTTTTTCAAACAATGACTGCCTTTTAATTATTTTCTTAAATAATTTTAATATTGCTAATAGTTTATGGGGTATTTTTATGTTGTATAAATACGAAAGAAAAATAACATATAAAAATAATATATAAAAATAATATAATCATTTTTTAGTTTGTTTGTTAAATGTTTTTAGATAATTAAGAAATTTAATAATATTATCTTATAAAGATTGTAAAAAAATATTGAACTTATAAAATCCTAGATTAAATGTTTAACCTTTAATTCTGCTATAGATGTTTAGATTAAGATTTTAACAATCATCAGGATATGTTCAACAAATACTTGATGAATATGTTATAATATGTTAATGGAAAGTTGTATTGTTATATATTTCATACACTCTGTTGAATATCAGATTCAACTATCCACAACATCAAGAAGTAAAAATCTTATATATGTATTGAAACATCTGTCCGAACATAATAAACAGTTGACAGGAATTATGAAATTATATTGTTATCAAGTGGCGTAAATGAACCAGATCAACATAAGATGAAAACAGGAAACCATAATATAGGTTATTAGTGCCAAATATATAGTGAATAAATATCTTTGTTGTAATAATAGAACATAATAATATCGATAAAGCCGAGTAGTGTGTTTACAGTTTACCAAGCATACATTTAATAATATTAAAAATTATATACATAAATTTAAAATAGAGTGAGGTACATTCTCCGATCTCTATATAAAAATACAATCATCACCTTATGTACGCGGGTTTGTTTTACACGAAAAACAAAAACTTCTAAAATTAAGGATCTATATATTTCATTAATAAAAAATTTTAATTTCACATCTTGTTTTAAACATTATCATTACAATATTTCAGAAAGTGCAATAAAACAAAAAAAATTGAAATATACCGTATTCTTTTGATGTGTTGTGTTTCACCATTACATTTGTTGGAAATCGTTAACAAAACTTATTTATTTCATATATAACAAAAAAACATATAAGAATACAACTTGTAATAAAGTCAATTCAAATTGCCATTATTTAAGGTGAAATGACGCACAAAACAGCGTCTTGTTAATTTGCAAGCTTACCTCCGTAAAAAATATAGTAAAAATTAATAAAAATCTAAAATTATTTTATTGTTTATTTAATAAAAATCAAATTTAAGTAATTTATAATAAATATAAACTGAAATGGGTTAACATTCCTTTTTACCCCCCACCCTTAAATTCAAAATTTAATAAATAAAAAAGGTAATAAATGAAAAAAAAATAGTAAAATAAATGAAACTTCACGATTTTAAACTATAATTTATAATAAAGAAAATTTTGTGGCTTTTTTTTCTCGAAAAACAAGTTCTGCGTGTTCCTTGCTGTGAAATATGTAAAATACAAATGAGCCCAACCCTTGACATTTTCAAATATAGATGTTATGTCAGGAGAAATGGAACGAAATGTACAAATGAAAGAACACTTTTCAAAAAACAATTTTCCAGGGTACACACATCCCTTTAGAACAAATATTCGTGTTGCTTTGCGAATGGTGCAAAGATGTTAATAACCAAGCTGCTTGTTTAGAATTAAACACCACGCCTTCAACGATAAGTAGATGGTTAATAGGTTTAATCTTATTGCCTTTGAACATATTTATTCATATTTTGAAGAACAGCAAATAGGAGGTCCTGGTTGTATTGTTGAGATTGATGAAACTGATTTATCAAAAAACAAATATCGGTATTCTCCTATTATAGGTCATTTTAAATAAAATAAGTCATTTTAAAAATATTAAAAAAAAAATTAATTTATAAGTATGACACAAATTAGAAGCAGAACACAAATAACCGACCAGATTTACTCAAAAGAAACACTCATGAACGAACATATTACTGCTAAATTCATCTTTAACTTAAGCACGGACAAGGAAAAGATGGTTAAACTTCGGAATAATACTCAGAGTTCGAATCCTCAAATTAGGGTCTGCTTTATAAAATAAAATTTAATAGAATAGACCAGATGAAAGCAATAATTAAGTCAAGAAAAGAAATATTAAGTATTTTTGAGAATGAAGAAATGTCCTTAAAATTCCTTAAAGCGGAAGAAGTTTTAAAAGAGCCTATTAAATGTGAAAAATGTTCCTCCAAGGTAAAGGTAAAAAATACATTTCAACTTCAATGTAAATATTATAAATGTCGAGCTATTATATCTGTTTTTAAGAATACCTTATTTGAAAACATGAAAATTAGAATAAATGATTGCTTAGATATATTTTATTATTTATTAACAGGATGCAATTTTAATAGTTTACAATCAATCACCGGTCATTCTACAGAAACAATAACAAGGATCCAAGAAATTTATTTTGATGTTTTGGCCAGTGACATCAGTGCTTCTGATTTAAGAATAGGAGGAAAGGATATTATTGTACAACTTGATGAGTCCAAATTTGGAAAAAGAAAATTTAATAAAGGGCATCATGTAGAGGGGGCTTGGGTCTTTGGAGGGGTTGAATTAACCGAAGAAAGAAAGGTCTTTTGTGTAGTTGTGGAAAAAAGAAACGAAAAAACGCTGACTGATTTAATTTTTAATCATGTATTACCAGGCTCCATCATTGTTACTGATGTATGGAAAGGATATAATGAAATCAAAAAAGATGACTCGTTTATTCACCAAACAGTAATACATAAATATGAATTTATTAATGAAGAAGGTTATAATACAAATGCAATTGAGGGAAATTGGTCCGGAATCAAAAGGAAAGTTCCAATACGAATGCGAACAAAAGAAAAACTCCCGTATAAATTGTTCGAATTTATTTGGAGAAGAAAGAATTTAAATAATTGCATTTGGGCATCCTTTATAAAAGCTCTTAAGATTTATAATTAAATTTTTATTTGATTTATTCTATTAAATTTTATTTTATAAAGCAGACCTTAATTTGAGGATTCGAACTCTGAGTACTATTCCGAAGTTAGTCCGGAAAAGATAGTAAAATGGCTAGCTTCCTTTAATCTTATTAACAACACTTCTCTATGCAACTGTCACAACACAATGAATTTGATAAAACGAAATAAACTAAGTGATGGTTTTCAATGGGTTTGTCAAAATTGCAAACAAACAAAAAGTTTACGAAGAGGATCGATTTTTGAATGTAGTAAGTTAAGCTTGATAGACATTGTTTTGATAATATACTATTGGTGTAACGATGAATCACAACTAAAAATAATTAATGAAGTTAAAATAAATAAAAACACTGTTTCCGAATGGTGTGAATATTTAAAAAATAAATGTTGTGAATTTATAATTGAAGGCGAAAATGACATGATTGGTGGATTGGATGTGACTGGTAATCCCATCGAAGTTACAATTGATGAATCGCTTTTCAATAAGCGAAAAAATAACAGGGGAAGAATTGGAAACCAGAGGTGGGTATTTTGGGGAATGGAACGTATTAGTAGAAAATGTTTTAACGTTATTGTTGCTTCTAGGGATGCTCGAACTTTGTATAGAGCTATTATACGTTATGTAAGACCATTTTCTAGAATTATTTCGGATTGTTGGCGAGGTTATATTGAATTATCTCGTGATTTAAATTTTATTCACGATCAAATCACTCACAGTTACAATTTTATTGATCCCACCGATTCGAGGATACACACCCAGAATATTGAGAATATGTGGCATCACGCCAAGAAAAAACTAAGATTTCAATATGGAACATCATTGAGATTAATAGAAGGCTATTTGGGGGAATTTGTGTTCAGGAAGTTAAATTGTTTTAATAAGTCTAAATTTGCAACATTATGTTGCGACATTTAAAAGTTGAATAAATTAGGTGGTTTTAAAATTGAAGTATTAATTTAAGAAATGACATATTTTATTTAAAATGACTTATTTTATTTTATATGACCTATAATAGGAAATTACCCAAATATCATAGGGGCAGGCCCCTTCAATATCAAACATGGGCTATTGGCGGTGTTGTGCGTGGCAGTCCGAAAACATTTTTTGTTGAGATTGTTGAAAATAGAACGAGGGAATCTCTTGTGGAGGTTATCCGAAGAAAGGAGCTCCTGGTACTACAATAATTAATGATTGTTGGAGGGGTTATTATAGACTAGACGAAATATGTCCTGATTTCGGATATTTACTCATGACTGTAAATCATTCGTTAGGTTTTGTCAATTCTGATACCGGAGAACACATCCAAACTATTGAAGGGATGTGGTCGGTATTAAAAAGAGAATTGAGGAAGAGTGGTTCTAACTATGGAAATCTTTATAATCTTATTGTGAAGGTTTATTTTCGAAATTCAAGTTGATTTTTAGGATGATATTCTTGAAAAAATGTTATCTTTATTAGAAGTACAATAAATTTGGATTTTATTAATAACCTTTTTAATTTTAATTTTAATTTATTACCTTTTTTATTTTTTATTATTAATTTTTTATTTATTAAATTTTGAATTTAGGGGTGGGGGTAAAAAAGAAAGTTAACCCGTTATTTGATTCTTATACGATTGGATGCGCACAATAAGAAAAAAACTAATCGAATAAAGAAAAGTTTTAGTGAATAGATTAAGTGAACAAGATAAAGATATGGTCAATAAATAAATGTTATGAAATATTTCCGACTAGTAATAGATCCGTAATATATTTCTCTTGAAATATAATTTTCAAAACTTATACATAGAATTTAAATAGATCTTTAAAGTTTACACAACAATATAAACTTCTATCTCGCGTTTTTATGTCAACCGACTACGATGTATCCATACTCAACAATAAAACATATCATTAATTCTTGCATTTTTAATAGATAATAATATTTAAATATTCAATTTCATTGAATATTTCCTTCTCCGTGATTGCATTTTTTTTTGCACACAAATATATTAAATTTTTGTAAAATTTATCCCAAAATAATCACCACCAATAGATAGCATTGAGTGCAACAGAAAAACTCTCTCCAAAATTTTTGGCGGGGATGATAAAAATTTGTTTTTAAAAATATATAAGAAAAAAAAATTCCTTATTACAAATGTTTCATAAGAACTCAAGAAACCAATTCATTCCAGACTATACATTTAATGTAAAGTTATTAATCAATTTCTGGAGAACATTGCCCAAGAATCAGCATTAGATTTCATCACACAATCTTTTAGTAGAAAAAACAAGCCTACTATTGAAGTTAAGAAAAACAAGATAGAACATACCAAGTCTTTATCTTGTATAAATCATACAATAACATTAGATATGGCAAAAATTAGAAAACGCCACAGATGAACAAAATAAAAATTTACAAATTGAAGCCAAGTTTCGAATTGATTTAAATTATCCACAGCTGCAGAGTGGCTCATCTACAAATTATATAGCAATACACAACCAGAATGTATTTAAAAATAGTAAGAATGAACAACATTTGGAACTTTGCAATAATATACAACGTAAATGTATAATAGCATCTTATATAACAGATGAAATATTTAAAACTTTTAAGAGTATTAATCCTTCCAACAGATTTACAGAAAATGACATAAATACACAGTTGCAAAACTCGACGATAGAAGCCAAATTTGAAACAACCCCGAATTCTTTATTACCTCAAAGTAGACAATCCATAGAAGATATAACAAATCACCAACATATTGAAATTAATAACACTAGAAATGAATATTATTTTGAAATATTCAATAATATAAGAAGTAAATACACTATTACATTTTATATAATAGATGAGATATTAAAAATAATAAAACCTGCACAAATTAAACATAAAAAATTCTCTGCGAAAAAAATACCCGACACAAAAATAGATGATAATCTTATAGTTCTCAATCAGGAAGAAGTAAATGCAAATTTAATAACAAAAGAAAAAGACAAACCAGCAGTGGAAAAAGATAAAGAAGAAAGCAACATATCTAATATAGATATAAAGGAAACGATAGTATCTTTGGTAAAAGAACAAGAAGACGCAATAGAACAGCACGATACAACGACAAAAGAAAATACAAATTCTACTGAAGCTTTAGAAATATTGAAAATAAAAGATAATAATGCTGAAGGTCAACAACAACCTGCCATCGATCTTAATGAAGTGAAATTAAACGTCAAAACAAACGAAGATATAAAAGAACAAGTCAATAGCCAAATGACAAACTCCCTTCCAGTTAATGCCTGTACAAACGCCGAAGTGTCAGTAACACGTTCTAATAATGACGTAAAGAAAGATATCAAAAAGAAAAATATTCAAATTGCTGATGGGAAAACGAAACAAAATGTTGGTTTGACGATAAACCCAAGAACACAAAATCATCAACAAGAAAAAGTTTCGATACAACCAATAGTATCATCAAATGGATTCACCTATAGATTACATAATGAGAAACAATACGTTTTACCCGTAGAACATAATGAATTCTATGAAATGACAGAGTCTGATCATGAAGCTCATGCAATCTTTTTACAAAACTGTAGGTCTGAAGGATACAATCATCACCTTGACAATAGGCATAATATTAAAGCAGGAAATGTTGATACAGCAGATAGGAAATACAAAATATATATTAAAATAACCAAACAGTCAGTGATCTCTGTAACAAAACTTATACGACCCAAAGAAGAAGATAAGCTTCCATAATTCTGAATGCTTAATTAAATTGATGTGATTATAAATACTTTTCTTTTTATAATATTTGGTCAAATATTTATACTCATTTATAAAAATATATCAAATAGAACATTCTATTGATTTTTAAAGCAAACACAAATTAAAAGTAAGTAAAAAAACATTATCCATAGCTTTAAGAACACATAATGTATTTTTATTACAAAATTACAGTTTGCTTTTATTTGAAGACGAAGGAAAACAAAGATGAATTGTTCTAAGTAACTTTTTAATTTAAACATTATAAATATTTTTTTTAAATATAATGACTGCCTTTTAATTATTTTCTTAAATAATTTTAATATTGCTAATAGTTAATGGGGTATTCTTATGTTGTCTAAATACGAAAGCAAAATAATAAAATCATTTTTTAATTTGTTTGTTTAATGTTTTTAGATAATTAAGAAATTTAATAATATTATCTTATGTCTTCATTCACTTGCATGATGGTTTAATTAATAATTAATATATAACATCCCCCCATCGAGACGGAATCTAACCTTTGTCAATACCAACACCCTTCAAATCACGGTGTCTTTTCTTTACGAATTTTCCATCATTTTTCTTTACTAGGTATGAATAATTCCCGCATTTGCTTATAACAACCCCATTGTCGAGAAATCTCCGAGCTTTTGTTTTAGATACTCCTTTCATATTCTCATGCTTCGTAATCTTTACATGCTGGTTTTCATCGAACACTTCTCTCCAATTTCGCTTAAATCTCTTGTTATATTTTCCCGATTGGCTATTTTCAAGCCTCGCTATTCCAGACAAGTCCTCAATTGCTTCGAGTGGTGTAAACTGTATTGCAGAATGTTATGTCACATTATATACTTCTTCAATTATTTGGATTTTTTCATTTAGTTCTCCTTTTTGGATTTTTGATAATCCTTCCCTCAATGTTCTGATAACTCTTTCAATTCTTCCATTGCTTCTGTGTGATTCTACACTTATTTTCCTATGACTTATTCCTTCTTTCCTACATATATCCTTTATGATTTCATTGTCAAACTCTTTTCCATTATCACTTACCAATTCCACAGGTTTTCCACATAATACGAAGAAATCTTTTATTTTTCTGCTTACTTCCTCTGCCGACTTTGTTTTGCACTGCCACATCCTACAATATCTGGTAAAAAATCAATCATTAAAAATACATAAACATTTTCCGTTTCTATTTTAACAATATCCATTGCTACTTTTTCTAAATATTTCGACGTAGTAACGAACTCCACTCCACCTAACTGCTTTTTATTGTTATTAATACATGTTTCACAGTTTTTTACAACATTTTGAATCGTTGCTTTAACTCCGGCCAGTAATAATTTTTCCTTATTTCGTACCACACTGCCTCGCATCCTCTATGCAGTAATTTTTCATGTGTATCAATCACCATTTTTTTCCTTAGATTTATTTCAGGCATTTCTCGCATTATACCACTTTCAAACTTCCAATATTCTATACCTTCAACATTTATAACATGTTTCTTATATTTTGCCTCAATGATAACTCTACCTTTCTCGTTATCTGGCGTTTTTACTTCAAGTTCTTTTTTTCGATCTTCTTCATACAATCTGCTTAGTGCATCAGGTGCCACTAGCTCGATCCCTTTCTTATACTCAATAGTGAAATCATACATTTGAATTTTTTCGATCCATCTATTAATTCTATTATTTACAAATTCGGGTTTCTTTCTTATGTTTTCTAATGCTTTATGATCTGCTATAAGGTGAAATTTTCTACCTGCCAATTCATATTTGAATTTGTCTATTCCCCACATTACCCCTAACCTAACCTTTTCAGTAATACCATATCTTTCTTCCGTGGGTGTCAATTTCTTAGATGCCCATTGTACCGGAACTAATTTTCCATTCTTATTCATCTGTAATAATACCGCCCCAAGTCTCGTATTACTTGCATCTGTTTTTAGTGTAAAGTGTTTTTCAAATTCAGGCAATTTTAGGTTTCCCGCTTCTCTCAACGCTTTTTTTTCCATAAATAGCTTTGTTCGTTTTCTTCGTTCCATTCCCACTTTTTATCCTACTTCAGTCCTTTATATAATCGACTTGTTATTTCGGCATATTTTTCTATAAATTATCTAAACCATCCTACGAGCCCTAAAAACCTTCTCAGCTCAGCGACACACCTTAATCGTGGAAACTCCATTGCTTCGTTCCTTTTTATTTCCATTGGAATCTTTTCTTTCCCATTCACTGTCACCCCTAATAGCTTTACTTCTTGTTGCGCGAACTGCATCTTTTTTACATTTATTTTTAATTTATTTTCTTTTAGCTTCTTCATCACCTTTCTAACCAAAGCGTCATGTATTTCTATTGTTTGCGTATGTATAATTATGTCGTCTAGATATACCTCGACCCCATTTCCTATTAAATCCTTCAAAACTTTGTTCATTACTCGCTGAAATATCATTTGTGCATTTTTATACCCCATAACCATCCCATTCCATTCATATACACCATCCTCAAACTCAAATGCGGTTTTGTGTTTATGATCCTCAAATATTTCAATTTGGTAATATCCCTCTTTTAAGTCTAATACTGTAATGTGGTTTGCTCCTGATGTTGATTGAACTATCCTTCGCATATCTGGCAGCGTATATGAATCCTTTTCTGCCAAATCATTAGACTCCATCAGATTACAAACTAAACGAACATCGCCATTTGGTTTTTCGATCGCTCTAATTGGATTTCTCCATTGTGATTCCGACCTTCTTATTATTTTCCTTTGTTAGAGCTCTTTCAAATTATCTCTAAGTTTTTTTCGCAAACTTTGGGTACAATTTGTCCTCTTTTGATTACCTTTTCCCCCTCTTTAGTGTCTATTCGACACTTTTCTACTTTACAAAATTCAACAACACCACACTTTTTGACATTCATAAAAACTTCTTCGAACTCTTCCGCTAATAACTCCACAGTGAGTTTTCTCCTTTTAACTCCATCAGTTTTATTATTAGAGTTATTAAACATATAAGACGAATTATTTTTATTTATTTCCTCTTCATCATTTTCTTTCTCTTCATTCGGCATCCAATTGCAATATGTCCAACACCTCCACATTTAAAATAATTCATTGGTTTAATCACTCCTCTTTCTTCTCGAATCCTGTAATCTCTCCTCGGATGTAATCCTCGTTCCGGCTTAACATCTATTTCCTCTTTTAGAAATTTTAATCTTTTCCCTACTTCCTCTTCGATCTTCTTTCGGATCTCTATTTCTTTCCTCTTCTCCTCTTCAATTCCTTCCTTCATTATTTCTTCTTCATTGAACCTTTTAAGTAATAAATTTCTCATTTCAGACCAACTACTCGGTCTATTCGCCAATTCAAGGTACCATTGTAGTCCTTCTTCCCCCATTTCTTTGATCGCGAACATTTGCATGTCCTCTTCATCTGATATCCTGTTGATTCGCATCTTCAGTTCCAGCATATCAACGCGTCTAACACCTTTCCTGGTGTCTGTAACTTCACTTGTCGTTACTTATTATTTCTGAGCAGCTCCCATGTCGTCATTCACTTGCATGATGGTTTAATTAATAATTAATATATAACATTTTCTATATTTTCGTAAATTATTTTAAAATACTATATTTCTTTAATTTTTTTAAATATACTATATTTTCTTAAAAAAACTTTGGATTTATACACAAAAATAATAAGCCCAAAAATTTATTGTAAAAAGATAAAGATAAAAAATTTAATAATATATACAAAATTCTGGGCTCGAACGCTGCGTGCGCTGAGCGCTGCGCGACCTGGGCTCGCGACATTAAATTAATCGTAAAGTATCAATCTGCTGTCTTGGATTCATAAAAGTTGTAATACAAAACTCTTATTTAGGTGGGATTATATTAATAAATAAATATAACATGTATGTTCTCTTTGAACAGGGTTACAATATCCTAGATAATATTAAAACAGGTAATGCTAATTAGAAGAGGATGCTTTTTATAAATCTTAAAGTTTGTGATGTAGTTTTCAAAATGTATAGACATGACAATCTATCATCAACAAGTTTTTAAATGTTTACGCATCAATATCGATTTAATGTGATACGCGAGCTAGTTCAGATATACTCTATCATTTATTTATTGCCTCAAATTGTGTAAATCGTTTTTTAAATCTGATTTTAGTTAAAGAAATTATCTACAACAATAATGAGAATAATAAAGAAGACAGCTTATGAGTTTTTTGAGAAGTGTGAAGGTAGTAAATAAATATTATATTAACAGTAGTTTAATAAAAGAAATCTAAATTTGAAGATGGTATGTGGTGTTCTTACTAAATAAAACTTGCTTGTGATTTATGACAGTTTAATCTTTTACTTTAGCAAAGCATCTTAATTTTGCTGTATATCCACAATAATATATTTTATTCATGTAAATTATACCACGAAAATACATGTCCAGACAATCCAATGAAAGATTTTACAAATCATTAAATTTTTATTTAAAAAAATAGTACATCAATTATATGTAAAGTTTCGATAGATTTTAATAATGATGAAATTAATTATACACTAATTATGTGAAAATATGTGTTCTATTTTACTATATGAACTTTAAAATATGTTCTACACTGAAATTATTACATTAGCGGAATAATTATTAAACAAATTTTTATTAATTAATAAAATTATTTATTATTTAAGAAAAGATAAAAAAATACCTCATATGTATCATTGTCAAACAAATGTTGGATTAGTTAAAAAAAGAACAGAGTTTTTTGAGTCCCTTAGTGTCATCAGTCCACCGAATAAATCCATCAATATCAAAGAGTGTGTGGTGTCTGATATACCTGTGGAAAAGAAGCAAATAGTCGTGGAAAAGAAGCAAATAGTCGTGGAAAAGAAGCAAATAGTCGTGGAAAAGAAGCAAATAGTCGTAGAACAGAAGCAAATAGTCGTGGAACAGAAGGTTTCAAAAGTTAAAGCCTCATATGACTCTGTAATAGAATTTAACAATATTTTATTAAAGAGTCATATGTTATATCCTTATAGTGTCTGTGTCCTTAACAAAAGGAATATGTTCGATAGTTTATATCGTGAAATGATTCTTGGTATGGCTTCAGACCTATACACAATGGGAGTTCGAGCACTCTCAGAAAAGTCGGATATACCTGTTATCTCTCAAGTCTTTTCTAGCATAGAGCCGAAAATAATTAAAAAAAGAGAGAGAAGGCTATCAATTTTTCCAGTGT